>JAGVVM010010793.1:0-19447 GCA_019149425.1 Psidium friedrichsthalianum
ATCCCTCCCTTCCTCCCCCTTCTTTCTTTCCCCCGCCTCCCCCTCCAATCTCCCTCTTTTTATCCCTCCCCTCCCCCTCCCTCCCCGCCTCCATATTTTTTCACTCCCTTATTTTATTACATACCTCGATTCTGCTTTGTCTTCACGCCTATCACGAACACAACTCACCTTCATGCTCACGGCTATCGTCTACACACCTTCGATTGATGCTCAGGGGGCCCACGTAAGTTAGAGCTTGAATTGACTCCGTTGATGATTACGTGTCGTCGCACGCGTCCATTCTGAGTCTCGATCATTTGCGTTTCAGATTCAACTTTGCTTTAACCAGAGTACTTTGTGCTTAATAAGTCCATTGCTGACGCAACCTTTTTACTCCGACTATCTAGAATTTCTTTTTTACATTTAGCTGCCATTTTTCACTTTATTTTTCTCTTTCTTTGTTTTTCTTTCCAAGCTTATAGCCCAATACTTCATGTTTCAGGCCGTACACCCATTCGATGCTCAGGCAGAAGGAGAGTTGAATCTATCTGTTGATGATTATGTCGTCGTTCGGCAGGTACTTCTCTTTTCGTTGCTGCAACATCTACTTGCTACCAATCAGTAGCTACACCAGAAACAAGTTTGCTCATTTCTGATTGAAATGGTCTTGCCATCTATCGTTTTGGCACTGCGGTTAAATTGGGCAGCATGTTCTTTTCTCTAACAATCTCAATCCGCCAGTCCCGGTCCTGTCTTTTGTTGTGGATAGGAGGGGAAAAAGAAAAAGGCGTTCCCTGTCGTAATTTTACTACTCCGTCTCGTTCTTCATTGACGCCCGTCTCTTTTCCGGGGTTTTCACTAGGTCGCTCCCAACGGATGGTCGGAAGGTGAATGCCGTGGAAACGCCGGATGGTTTCCTTCTGCTTACGTAAAACGACAAGAGAGGGTGCCGGCTAAAAAGGTACTGGAAACGACGAGCTCGAGAATCTGATGCAAAAGCAAATCTTGTGAATTAATCTGGAGGAAAATTTCGTCCATGCCGTTTTACTTTGTATCATGCGGTGCCTCATTATTGTCCGACAATAATTTGTTCTTTGTTTTTGTAAATTATTTATTGGTGAATAAATCTGCCCTTCTCCTCGTACCCTGTCTATGCGGAACTATTGAAGGAAAGTAGGCTGCATCCGATAAAACAAAACTAGGTCAGATTGATTGCTGTAATAATGACGGAACCATATGTTTCTCTCTTGGGAGAATAAGCTTTATCAAATAAAGAGAATTTTGGAAGGTGGTCTTTGCTTTCAAAAGCGCTTGATTGTTTTAGTGTTGTCTCGTCAAAATAATTGCCGGGCCATCGATGCAGTTGTATTGTAATGGAAATAATCTTGTAATAAAGGATTCAAATTTGTATTGCTAACGTGGACACTGGCCGGCCTATGTGACATAATTTATGTTGATGTAGATATGTTTTCAAACTATTCTAATAATTTTCGACATTTTTTTTTCTTTTTTTTTCTTTTTTTTTGTCTTCCACTTTTTTTTTTCTTTTTTTCTCTTCGCTTTACCCCTATGGTCGGTGAGGCTGGCCCTAGCTGCCACAGGCAACGATCATCCTCACTAGGGAGAGGGCAACTTTGCTGAGCGTCGCCCGAGCGAGGGTTGGCGTCGCCCGAGCGAGGGTTGGCATCGCCCTAGCCTAAGCGATGTGCCAACCCTTGTTGGAGTCGTATGCCCTCCCCTCTGTGAGGAAGACTATCGCTTGTGGGGGCGAGGGCACAAGAGGGAATTGGGGAAAAAAAAGATATAAAAAGAAATAATAAAAAATAAAAAATTATTATCATATTATTAAAAAAATATCTACATCAGCATTGGTTGCACCACTGGCTATACTACTTGACATGATCAATATTAACGTGGATATTTTTTAATGCTACTTTAATAATTTTCAAATTTTTTTTATTTTTTATTTTTTTTTTCCTTCTCTTTTCCCTTTCTTTCTTTTTTTTCTTCACTTTGCTCCCATGGTTGACGAGGCCAGCCCTCATCGCCATAGGCGACAATCATCCTCGCCGAGGTGAGGACAACCTTGCCAAGTGTTGCCCAAGCAAGAGTTGGCCTCACCCTGGCCTGATCGATGCGCTAGCCTTGCCAAATTTGGGGAGGCTAACCCTTGCCAAAGTATGCCCCCATCTCGACAAGGACGACCGTCGCTTGTGGGGGCGAGTGCACAAGAGGAAAGTGGAGGGAAAAAAAAAAGAAAGAAAAGAAAAGGAGAGGAATAAAAAGAAATCAAAAATCAAAAAAATATTCATATCAATGTCGATTATACCACGTAGGCTGGCCTACGTCGACGTCGGCAATATCCAATCAAAATAAGTAGGAACGACTGACTTAACTCTAGGTCAAAAGATTTAAACACTAAATTGACATAATTAAAATGTTTAAGAGTAAATTGGCACTAATACAATATGTTTAATACTTTTCAGACACTTTTCCCCTTTTGGAAGTTGAATTGCATCGCTTGTTTAGAATTGATAATTTACATAATAGATGTTGCTAATAAACTTAATTTTGTGGGGGAAAAAAAAAAGATCACGAGATCTTTCATGCTAAGTTTGGAAGTACGTGGACGACGGGGTAAAAAGTGAATTAGCACAGGCTTAGGGATCCCAATTTTGGCACGCGGACAATCACTATGGAACTCAATTTGTTAATTTTGCGTGAACAAATTAGCAAAACATGCCATTAGATAAAAAGTTGAATTAAGTGTGTATATGTATGCCATTAGAATCGTAAAAGGCTCTTATTTTTAGCAAAATTAAATTAATACGTGCAGTGCTCGTTAATCAAGGATATGTCGCCAGCAAGTCTAATTAACAAGCACAGCACGTAGCATAGATCAGCAACACGAGCCTATTTAGCAGTAGTCAATCAAAGGTTGACATGGAGTTTATGCTCTCCACGGCCACCCTCAATTGCCATCCCATATTTTTCTTTTCTGGAGGCGGGAAATACCTTCTATTTATTTTTACATTCAAGGAACTTCGAGGTCGAGCGAGCCTCAGATGCAGCTGTTTAAGGGCTTTACTATGCTAATGGCCCAATAGATTCTTGTTTTAGCAAAAAAAAAAAAGCACTTGAAAATAAAATGTTTGGTACCGTGAAAAATCACAAACTAATGCACCTATAATAAATTTACCTTAAATTATTTTTTTAACTATAAAAATCCCCAAATTGATACATCTATGATAAATTTATCCAAAATTATTTTTAACCACCAAAAACTTCAAATTAGCATATCCATGATAAATTTATCCCAAATTAGTACACATGCGATAAATTTTTCCTTCGATAGTTTTCATTAAATTTGATTAATATTACGAAAAATCTCAAATTGATATACCTGCGAAATCTCAAATATGTGCACTCGATAATTGTCACATGTCATCTAACTTAATAATTGATAATATAATTAAACGAAAACTAATATAGGATAAGTTTATAATAAGTGTATCAGTTTGGGGTAAATTTTGAGATAAATTTATTATAAATTTATCGAATTAGGATTTTTCACGGTATTAATTAAAAAAAAAGAACTCTATCTAATCATTATAGCATACCAGTTCCCCTCCTCCGCGCTCTCTCGCTCTAAACAATGAGCGCGTCTTCTCTGTCATCCCCTTTCGCAATTCCACCACTGGACTCGCGTCCAGCTCCGAACAACAGAGCTCTCAGCTTTCCTCAGCTTCAACATCGCCTAAGCCTGAAAGGGCGCCGTCGTTCGGCGCGCGCTCTCTGCTCACGCCACTGCTCTCCCGACCTCCGACCGGAGTCTCGGCATCACAATGCATTCGGATCGCTCGGCTGTGCCGCCGTCTTCTTGGCTCTCGGCTTCGGCTTCGCCTCCGTCGCTCTCTCGCTCCCTCCCGTCGCTCTTGCCTCCGATTCCCACACTTCCACCGCAGTCCACCCAGAGGAAGGCCAAACTCGAGGTCTTTGTTTTTGAAGCTATGATAGTTATCGTTTTTCACTTTTGTAGTGCTGTTCATTTTGTTATGTTGAGCGATGCTGATTTTGTTGTTTGAGCGTGAATTAGGAGTAGACTGATTCTGATCACTTGCTGGATTTTTTTTGATTGGTTGATTGTTTGCGAGTAATTTGTTGTTTATGCGGTGGAAAATGTGAGCGCAGATGGTGCTGGCGACGAGGAACAAGAGCGTGGAAGGAAAGATGTAGCAAAAGAAGAGGAAGATAAGGAGTTGGAGGAAGCGTTTGAGAAATGGAAGTCTAAGTCTTACTCTCTGACTGTTCCACTTAGGGTCGTTGCTCTTCGCGGCTCTGTGCCTCCTCCTTGGGTTAAGGTCTTCTATTTTGGATTTTATCTTTCAACTCTGGGGTCCAAATTTGGAGAAATGAAAATGGATGCTGTATTCTTGCCGGTGATCTGGTTGAATTTGCCTGATTTGTGTTCTGATGTGAATATTTGTTGCTCGATGTATAGGAATTTATGCAGTCCCAAGGGAAGAGAGCAAGGCTACAACTTAAGTTGCGGGAGAGTCTTGACGGCATATTTTCGGATGTATCGACTGCTTTTGCCAAGGGCAATGTCAAGCCCACGTCTACTGCTGCGGCTGATGTTGTCACTGTTGGTGACTCATGGCTTGATCTAGCTATAAAGAAAGGCTTGATTGACCCTATAGAAGGGGCAGAAGACCAGGATTGGTTTTGTGGCTTAAATGATAAATGGAAGGTAAACATAAAATACTAGATGCAGCCAATAGCACACAGCGATCTTTTTCAAAAATGTTGTACGACGAATGCATTCTACTGCCTCTATGCGCATGTCTATGTAATCTTGCAACTGAATATGTAAATGCTTCAGAGGCTTCCTGAAGCATTGTCTTCTTGGTTGTGAGAGCAGAATCTGATTGACAAGTTTAAAGACAATTTGTTTGTCCTTTAAGTCTTTTGTTTTGATTTTAAACCACTTGGATTGGTGAATCTTGAATTTCCAAAATTTAGATGAAGACTGGGCATGTCATTTGATTAATGTAGGAGCAAGTGAGTGGGGACATCTCATTACCAAGAGCATGTTATGTGTTTGCTCAGGTGTTTGTTGCTCTCAACCAGATAGGCAGTTTGGTTTATTGCAGAGAAGGTTGGACGATTTTTATCGTTAAGGAAGTTTCAAGTTCTATAGGATGCTGGGCAGCATTCTTGAGCTTGGAAATACCAAACATTTGTGAAAAAGTGCTAATTTGCATTAATTACGATCCAGTAAAGCTTAGAAAATTGTGATATTAAATTCTGATGATGGTGTAATTAACACTGCTGCTTGCTGAATCTCTGTTTGTGATTTGTCTTTGATCTGATAATTGCGCTTGCTTCGTTCTTGTGCCATTGATTTGAGTTGTTTTTTTTTTTTTTTAAATAATTTTCATTTTCACTGAAAAGACCTCAGGTACACTTGCGCAGGAATTGTGGGGGTGCTACTGATGCTGGTGGCAAAGTATGGGCAGCTCCCTATCGCTGGGGAAGCATGGTGATAGCTTACAAAAAAAGCAAATTCAAAAGGCTCAATATGGCCCCCATAGAGGTAACTTCTTGCAGCTTGATAAAGATTTGTCTAAAAGATTCTGTAAATCATGGAATGGTCCTGGTCACTTTGCAATCAAGTATGTCATAAATAGCTTGGCAATGGTAACTGCTACCGCAATATTTAAGCTGCAACTGTGGCCCAGCCCCTTTGAAGCTTACATATACAGAAAATCATGAAGTCCTCTTCTACCCTATGTTTGTGGTTGATAATAGCATTGAATGTGAAAAGATACACGAATGTCGAAAGTTTGGTGAAACATGGGCTTGAAGTTTGATGTGAATGAAGTGCATATCTGTATGAGCATTCACTCTGTAAAAGTTTGAGTGGCATTCTTTCAGGATGCACTCTCAATGCCTTGCACAGCCATGCAGTATAAGATAATATCATCTGTGCTTGTAGTAATGTGACCAGTGATGTGAGGATTGATAGTAAGTTCATGGGCAGTCCAGTTCGCAGAGCTCCCACAATGCGCAGGGTATGGGGAAGGGTCAGGACTTTGGGCCTAAGGTATGCAGCCTTACCTTGCAATGTTTCCTAAAGGCTGTTTCCTTGGCTCAAAGCCATGACCTCCTGGTCACACGGCGACAGCAAATTCTTGTACCAGGCCCCCCTTATGGAAGCCAAGTTCATGGAGAACTCAAAAATCATAGACGTGATTTTCCTATTAAAAATTTATCTTCAAACTTTCTGGTGGTTTCAGAGAGCCATTTGTTTCTAGTATTGGGCTTGATGCCCTACCTTGATCTCCTTCTTGAGTGTATTGGACATGCAAGAAGTCCTACAATATCAGTCCTATTAATATTAGGTTGTAATTTTGTGCTTAGCGAGGATCATAAGTAGAAGCCAATAACAAGGTGGTGGTGAAGATCTTTAAAGCATGTGCACAATGAGAAATGAGCCCATTTTTTTAATAGTACCGAGCTCATGTTTAAACCCATGGCAGAAGAGAGCAAAGTGCTGGCCCGATTTATATAGTACAGAGGAAAATTATATACTTATTGTCTTAAATTGCTTGCAATGAAGTAGATCAAGCTTGTCTTCTCAAAATCTAGACAGACAATGACTTGGTTAGTCCCAATAGGAAGAACAAGCCTGCCCAAACTATAAAAGGTAGCTCTTGCTCCTCATGAATCAAATTTGGAAATGGTTTTGTATGGTATGTGATCTGTGACAAATTCATTTCAAATTGAAAAAAAATGGTTTTCTTCCAAAAAATAAAGTTGTTTTGTTTCCTTTCAACCAAAAAATAATAAAGTTGGTTTGTTTCCTGTACATGGGCAAAAACCAAAAAGACAACTTTGGATGGAGCTTGCTGGTACCAGTTTATAAATTGTAAATTCTTGTGAAGGATATAATATAATTTATGATGGTTTTTGTATTAATTAACTGCCTTAAGCATCTTTCAACTCATGATACCCAAGCAACCAACTGAATAGAGAATGCAACGTAGGAAATACCAAAGGACATAGGATAACTTACAAGCAACCCTGAACAGGATATTGTAAGATTAAGTAGGATCACTATCAACTGTGCTAAAAGCTTAAACTGTTAGATGAAGGCGTGGTTCATTATTTAATTTATTCTAACACTCCCCCTCACGTTTAGTCTAGTTTCTATTGCCTAGTACTAAGCATGGACATATTTAATTGGGGAGGCAAATGAGGCTTGGAAGATTTGAACTCATGACTTCTTGCTCTAATTCCATGTAAGATTTTTGTGGGATCATTGCCAACTATTCTAAAACTTTAAGCTGTTAGATGAAGGCGCAGTTTATTATTTAATTATTGTAACAGATATTAATGCTATCTATCTCTCCGGCTCATGTGTCAATAGTATATACTCTTTCAGATTCAACACCCTGTGGCTCTCATTTCATATCTGTACTTTGTGAGACTGTCAATCTATAAGAAGAAAGTAAACAGAAGAAGATTTTTAGTGGAAAAACAAGGGCTTTTCATGAATTACCTCTCCATTTTTTCCATAGGCGAAGGATTTCCTACCTAGCACATATCTTTTTAGTCAAAAGTTCCTTCAATTTCATGAAAGCAGACCACTGTGAAACTCATCTAGTAAGGTTCTCTTCCAGGCAAACTGCTGACTAATTGGACAGATCATGTTCTTAAGATTTGAGAGCATTCCTTGACTTCTGCCAAGAACCAAGCAGGCCAAACTATCTTCCATTTTGCTCAACTTGAAGTGGCATGAGTTTAGTCATAAGATATTTTGAACTGTCATGATCTGCGAACTTTTTACGTACATAATTGCATACAATAATTTTAGCTGTCATGTAAGATTGTAGGATTAACAGTTATTGGTGTATTGCAGGACTGGGAGGATTTGTGGAGGCCTGAGCTTGCTGGGAGAATTTCAATGGTTGATAGTCCTAGAGAGGTATTGGTGCTGTTTTGAAGTACATGGGAGCATCATACACACAAATGACATTGACTCAAAAGTAGTTGGTGGAAAGAATGCTGTCAGGCAAAATCTGGCATCACTTGCAAAGCAGGTGTAGTAGAGTGCAATTAGAACACCATTCCTCATAATGAGCTACCTTGATCTTTTAAGAAACTATAACGTGAGAACTCAACATGATTTTCAAACTAGAGTGATACTTGTTCAATTGCTTGTAAATGGGGTAGCTTGGTAGTTTCTCGAAGGTTGTCAAAATCATCTGATGGGTCCATTATTAGTTCATGGTCGTGAATGAATCTTCCAGCATTATTAAGGCATTTGATCTTTGAAATTCTTTCGTGGGAAGGGAACAGCTTATTGCATTTGTATCTTCAAAAGTTAAAGAAAGAGATGTTACTATCATGCAGGTACGACTCTTTGACAGTACGCACTATTTAAAGGCTTTTGGGTGGGAAGATGTATGGGGGCTGTTGGGTGGAGGCATGACGTCCTTCCTGTTGCCAAAAAGATGCGCAATGTTGCTGTCATTGTGCCAAAATCTGGAGCAAGCTTATGGGCAGATCTGTGGTATGTATTTGCGAAACCTTACCTCTTCTCCATATTCATATGATTCCATCTGTCAGTAACTGCTCACTAGCAAGGTAACGAAACTACCGTACTATAAAGAGTATTACATGTTGAACATAGCTCTTGGATCTTTCTCCGTCACCATCAAGATCATGTCTGATGGTATTTCTTGTGATAGGCCGTCCCTGCTGCCTCTAAGACAGGCATTACCAAATCGGAGGTCGCACTAGAGGCCCATCTCCATTAATCCATCAATGGATTGAATTCTGCTTGCAATCTGGAAGAGCACTGCCTTTCCAACAGGAGTACTTCCAGGTTGCTGTTCCTCTGGCCATTAATAGCCCAGTCATTGAAATGCCAAAGAGTTTGCCAATGTTAATAGGCCCGAAGCTAGATACAAACCTTGTGGCTGGAGTACCTCCTCCACACATACTTAACAGGTGCGAGTTTTTGGAACCACTGCCTGAGGCTACAGTCTCTGATTATGAGTTGCTGATTAGAAGTATGCAGACATCTGGCCCTGGTTTTGTTGAGCGTTTGCAGCATAAGATGTCTATGGTGATACGGGTCCTTCAGCTCAAGCTTCATGCAAGATAAGTCAAAACAACGCTGAAGTCATGAGGTGCCTAACTTAATTAGCTGATCGGCGAGTAGATTCTCTTCCTTTGACTTAACACGACATGAGTCTCAAATTTATTTAGAAATGCGAAGGCCTCTCTAAGGAAATGGAAATTGATTCTCTGGAAAATGCCATAGATAATCTTATGTCAACTTTAGTCATATGCATCAGAAAAAGCTTATTTTTCGATTCAAACTTTGTTGCATACAGATATTTATCTGGGCAATACAGTGTGTACGGGGTACGGTAAATGTTATGAAATGACATATTTGTAATTGAGCTTCTCTGTAACGGCAGTTGTGAAAGATTCATTAGGAAGAGGGGAAAGTTTGTTGCATATCCTGTCAATGTCTGCCCTTTTATGGTTTTTCGCCCTCAGCTCCTTGCTCGAACGGTGACTAATACTCTTATTTGGTGTTGCTAGTTATTTAGCTAAGAATTTTGTGCTGGATTAAGAAAATCCCACTGGAAAAAAAAAAAAAACATCTTTCGCTCCCATGGCTGTGATTTGATTAAAATGAATCTTGGAATGCAAACGTGCATTTCTATACGATACTAAATTAAATTGGCTCAGCCAACAAAATATATTCTTAAAAGTAAGGTGCGCAACCTACCAATTGATGGGAGTTGTACGATGGACGTTTGCAATCAGCATGAGCTTGTTTTTCTATGCAACTAAACATACACGTGGAAGATTAGTACGTAAATTACTAGATTCAATTTCCAAATGCAGGTATAAGGGGTGTACCGAGGTCCTGTTAGCCAAGACGCTAAAAGGAGCAAATTACTGGAGATGAATTGAATTATCAAATTAGTACATTTGTAATAAATTTATCATCCGTTAGTTTTTGTAAAGTTAATTATTTTTATGAAAAACTCTAAATTGATATATTTATGATCAACGAGAATAAAAAGACAAAATAATATATCCGCTAACTGTTATATATCATTAAACTTATTAATTTAAATGGTAAAAATTTAAGAAAATTAATAAAGGGTTTAAAAAATTTATAATAAAAATTAATTTGAATAAATTTATTAGAGGTGTATGAACTTAAAAATTTCATGATGTTCGCCTCATGGAAAGAAGAAACGACCAATGAATGAGGGCCCGCCGCCTCCAGACACTTACTTGCACCACACGCGCACAGGGCAGACCCAATATTTCGTCCTCGATCCCGTCGTCTTGATTGTTCCTCAGAGAGAGAGACGGAGAGAGATGACGAGGGGAAAGCAGAAGATCGAAGCGCAGAGAAAGAACGCCGAGAGGAACCAGAAGCCAAGGGTCTCAGCTCGAGGCCAGAGTCGTTGGCCTCAAAGTCACCTGCCCCATTTGCAAGGTTTCTCTTGCTCTTCCCTTTTCCCTTGAAAACATTTTCTCTGCACGCATGGGACAGATCTTTGATTTGATCGAATCGGCTAGGGGGCGTCGGTTTTATCGGATCGTCGATCCGGGCTTCATTTACCCATTTGTTCCCTTTCAACAGGTTTCAGCTTTATTGTGGCTATGAATCATCTCGTTAAATTGAAGCATTTGAGCTGCGAGTATGAATGGGGTGGCTGTGCGCATTCGACAAGAAAACCAAAATCGTTTGTTGCTGTTGTTTGACTTATGTGGTGGTTAGTTTACAGTTAAAGAGTGTTGCGTATGTGAGTTGTGTGTTTCCAAGTTTCCTCTGGAGAGGGTATTCGTGCCATGAGAGGGTATTCGTGCCTGATCTTGGTGATATGAGGAGCTGAAGTTTTTAACTGAGGTGGGGTTCCTCCTTTTGCCTCGCTAACGAGGTGTCCTGAGAATCTTTGGCTTCCTCGCTGAAGAGCTCTGATCAAAGCTCGTCGAGCATCTTTAAACTGAAAGGATTACGATCTTGACGAATAGGGACTTTTAGTCGTTGTATGTCGTGGCACAGTTGGGCATTTGCTGAGGAATGCACAATTATATTGCTGCTTCAGAAATGTGATTTAGGGGTGTTCTCGCAGCAGTAGATTGACACTCCATTTGGATGGCATGAAGATTATGGCTCTTAGGCTTTATAGTTCTGCTGTTTTTCATGAAATGACAGCTTTTTTCAGAGATGAAAACGGTTCTAAGTATGCACCTTGATAGTTGGCTTTTTATTCTTGCATCATTTTGACATATTATGAGGTATACTTAGGATATGTATTGACCATGTCCAATGTCCATTTGCTGGCATTTTGAAGATTAACTACTCTTCTATAGCATATTTGATGCTTCGGTTGCTGGACTTTCAAATTTTGCTCAAAATTCTGGGGAGTTAAACATTTGGGTATTGATAAGACCATTCACTATTCTTGATTGCGATGCTGTGGTAGGATGAGGGAAAGGTCAATCTTAGGTAGACCAAACTTTGGACTAAACTGAGTGAAATGTTAAAGAGAAGTGTGGCGGCATGCCAGTAAAAAGGAATAGGTGACATGAGAAGACTTGACGGGGTGGATTCCATGAGGACGCTGAAATATATGGATCTCACAGTGATGTAACACTTTCCCTATATTCAAACCCAGTGAATGACGGAACAAAACGCTTCACCTACTGGGACTCAGTTTCATGGATTCAAGGGGCCCCTAGCAGTAAAAGACTTCCAGTCTGTCTTTCGTACAACTTTTTCTTTAACGAATGTGTTTCATCCTAGTGCAACTGTTTGAAGTGAAATAAGGCAGTTAGCTGGATATGTTAGCCTAGATGCTGGCATAATACAGGAAAAGGAATACTCTAGTTTAGGTTATTCCATACGTGAATGGTGCTAGGGTTATTGCCTAAATTGGAGAATGGGTTTCTAAACGTGGGGAAGTTGGCAATGATCCAATGGAATATTGGTTGTAATTTTTATTTATTTTTTTGGTCGGAAGGTTGTAATTAAGATGTGTGGCATGTCTACTGGAGGATATGGTATTGATGCATCTTATTTATTTATTATTATTTTGGGTAAGGAGATGCGTTCTTATGTAGTTTATTACTGCTGTTAGGATAAGTTTTCACTAACTCTATTTAGGCATATCCTTTATTGGACAAGGATCACATATGAACTTTTCTGCATGAAAGCTCTCTCTCTCTCTCTCTCTCTCTCTCTCTCTCTCTCTCTCTCTCTCTCTCTCTCTCTCTCTCTCTCGATCTCTCGAGTGTGCTCTCCCTTGAAGTCTGTTGTCACACACACACACACACATTTTATCAATGATATACCAAATCAAGCATTTTTTATTCCCCAAGTTCCTTTGTTTGTTTTTCATTGCGCGCCACTTCCTGTACCTTTCTGTCTAGCTGGTGTCAGCTTACACGTTCAGTCTCATGGCAATGATTAACTACGATGAAGCAGTGCAGTTCATTGTTCTTTTTGTCTATTACTAGGTGCAACTGGCAAATCAGAACCAAGTTGGTGATCATTATGCCTCCAAACATCCAAAGGAAAAGCCACCTACTAACTCAAGCTGACGGCACCTGCCATTTGCAGAAAAATCTGGAAACCGTGGAGAAAACATCGATCCACATGTAACAAGGGTCTATGTGAAGCACAATAATTTGACTCGTGTAATTTGGTATTGCTTCTGCAAGTCTGTACTGCAACTGCATTTGAACTGTCGCACCGTCACTTCTTCCTGGTTGCTTGGAATCGGTATTCTTATCATCTACAATGGTAATTTGGTATCTCTGGAGAAACTCTAGGTATCTTTCATCTGACAATTTCTCTGCCACTCAAGTACCTGGTTGTTAGGACATGAGTTGTAGTTAACTGGCTTAAGTTCGAACCCTCTTCCTGAATATGCGCACTCGTCATGAGACCTCTTGCTTAAGCTTATCCTTGAAAGGTTGGAGTGGCAACTGGTATAATTGAACCCTCTTCTGAATGTACGTAACCACTGTACATAACCGCCGTATGACTAATACGACAAAAACTCTCTACCCTGGTTGAGCTTGCTGGGCGTATGACATTAGACCACAGGTAACTTTTTGAGCGCATCAACAGATATGCCAGCTAAATTAAGATGCATAGAAAAGACACTCCCAACATTTTCAATTTGTTGAGATCTGCATGAGGTTGTTACATAAACCCTAGCAACAAATTGTGTAATCGAAGTGTTTTGGTGCGTGTTACTGCCATAACCATGGATAGGATAAACGTTGATGTCTACAATGATGGAATAAACAGAACCCTCGGTTACAATGGAATAAGTTTATGAACACCGGATAAAATCAAATCAGCACCGTTAAGCTCGTTCATCTCAGTAGAATTCCCCCCATATGCTGAGATGAGTGGAGCATAAACTGGATCGGAAAGATAAGAAAATCCACCATAGACATCCTGCAAATCAAATCTGGAACGCATGGTGCTATCTACAACGACTCTTCATCGATTGTAGTAATGAACTCGTATTAATATTTCAAACCAGAATATGAAGGACGAAGGACAAACCATTTGAAGAAATGTATAATAACTACATACAATTACAAACATTACAAATCAATAAAGGAAAAACCCTTTTCTCCCTACACAATTACCAGACTAAGAGAAGATTCCTACATGTAATTTTGCATTGCCATACTCTGTTCAAAATGTCTATCGTCATCTGTGCAAAACGTACCTCCAAATCAATAAGACCCTTTAGTAATCTCTCCGGCCTATCCACAATATAGATGTGAACATCGTCACAACCAAATTAGGTCAGTAAACTATCCATCCAGCCACTTCATAAGTTGCTCTCATGAAGAAGCTTGTTCAGGAGGGTGTTTAATAGAGCATCCCTTCTTTCGGCTCGGCTCTCTTCGCGTGACCTCCTCTGCTCCTCCTGCTCCCTCCAAGCCTGCTCTACCATCAGCCTCTCCCTCTCGAGTTTCTCCATCGACTGTCTCCATTCCTGCTCGTACAGAAGGCGCTCATGGGCACGCCTGTCCATCATATCCCTCCACTGCATCTCCATCACCTGTTGCTGCTTGAAGAATTCCTTGAGCATTTCCAAGATATCAGCGCCACTGGTCCCACCAGAAACTCCGCTAGTCCCACCGATTGCTTGTTGATCGCGAGTTTTTCTGCCTTCCTCTTACGAGAACCGACTTTCGAAGGCCTCTCCTCATCACTGTCATCCTCATCTTCGTTGTCAGCCTCAAAGAGTTCATCAGAAGATTGATAGCCTCCGTATCTTTTCAATCTTTTCTTTGCTTGGACGGAAGTCCCTTCTGATTCAAGATGAAGCCGCTGCATGTTCTTCGCTCTTTCGGTGAATACCGCGTGCAGTTCCTCGAAAAAGGGACATTTCCGTCCGTTCTCAGGATCCGATGTCTCCTTCCCCTGAAATCACAGCGAAGCAGGCACTCGTATAATGAGCTGACAACTCTATCCAAAGGGCGACTTACCATTCGGTCGCCTTCAACAGATTAATAAATAATTCAAACCCCCATAAAGAGGATCGCCTAAAAGCAGAGAGCAAGACGAGAACTCGAGAACACGGGCTACGGGGAAAAGAATGCAGAGGAGGCCATACAAAGTTAAGACCCGCTTAGCTTAGCTGAAAAAGTCATTTCCAAGATAAAAGGGGTTTCCTAAAGCTTGATATATCGGTTTCAGTTCTAAAGCGCCATTTGATCATCCGATATTGCGGAATAATCATACTGATGCCAGGGGAACATCTCGCAAAGACAGCCACTTTCTCAGACTCAGAACCAGAGATACATTACAGGAAGCTGAGAACACAAAACATTGAAAGGAGAACGCCACGCATCGCTAAACAAGAAGACATGGATTCATTTCGGAGGTACAAGAAAGCAAAATTCTCATTATTTAAGTGTCAAAGGCATCATTTTCCCATATTGAAGTCGCACATCGGTAAAGTCTAGATTCAACTAAATATAGCGCACAGGTCCACAACCACAAACAACATGCGAAACCTACCTTGTACCGATTCAACAGATTCTTCCACTTGCACTTGCACTGCTCCGGCGTCCTCCGGTAGCCGCTCTCCTTCATCCGCGCGCTCACGATCTCCCACAGATTCTTGTTCCGCTTCGCCGCCGTGAAATCCCTCTCCAGCTCCGCTCGTATCCTTATGAACTCCCTCGTCTCCTCCTGGCTCCACTGCGGCTGATGCTGCTGCTGCTGCTGCGGCTGGGTTGGCGCCGCGGGCTCAGGAGCGACGACGCCATCATGCTGATCCGGCCGAGGGACTCGCCGTCGTCGTCCTCGACGGCGAACATCGCCGTGAAATCGGAGCTCGACGCCGCCCGTCGTTGATCCGCTTAGGTTTTTCAGGCGACCGGCTTTCGCGGCGTCCGGTGAATCCCGTTGGTGCGCGTGGAAAGGGCAATTTGTCGGAAAGCCCAGGCGGTTTCGCGCGTATTATAGTTATGCCCCTGCGCGTTTTTTAATAACTCTCTCCACGCCTCGCCTGCGGAGGCGACGGGCTGTCGTTTTTCGGGGCCGACGGGGGGAGGGCGAAACGACATGAGGCGGGGACAAAATGGTAAATGCCAGTGGGGAGGTACGGGCCGGACGGGAGATCGGGAGCCCTCAAGGTCAAGAGGTCGGTGGTGGGTTGACTCTTGTGGCCACGCCAAACGGTTCAACGATTTGGACTTTTGCTTTGGCGGTCCCTTCCTCCTACCTTCTGGAAGAGATCGACAACACATGAAGCTGATAAATTTTTTTAATTCAATTCTAAATCTTTTAATTTATCAATTAAAATCTAAATATTTTCATCTCTTATTAATTGAGTTTATCCGATCAATGATGATCGAAAATCGTTGACGTGGATGTCGATCATTCTACTCAGTACGTTAGGTGCTTACGTGAATAAATTTTGACTTTAATAATTTTCGGATTTTCGATTTCTTGCTATTTTCTTTTTCTTTCTCCCCCTTTTTTAAAATCATCATACGTGCATATTTCTTCAGCTATGTTATGCACGAATTGACTAAGCCATCTATGGTATACAATATATTGCCCCATCTACTAAGGATAAAAATCAATACCCGATCAATAACTCATCTACCCATTGTCATTTTCACATGCAAACTTAACCACTGAGGAATTGCCCTAATGGCCACTCTTCTCACATGGGAAGGGAGAGGTGAGAGGTACAAATCTCCACTTTTGAGGAGAGTTGGGGTGCGATACGTGAGGAGGGAGTAAGTTTCGCAATCTGCGCACACTCTTTAGCTGTTAAAACGGAATATGACCAAACCAAAAGGAAAAAAAAAACATGCAACTTGCGGATGAACACCCCAACAACCTATATGTATTAATATGAAAATAGAGTACACTGTTCAAAGGGAAAATTATAAAAAAAAAATCCTAAACCTATTGCATATGTCAATTCAGTCTCTAACATTTTTAATTGTGCCAATTCAATTCTAAACTTTTTGATGATTTCCAATTTAGTTCTAAACCTTTTCAATCGTCGTCCTAATCATTTTGATGATTTTTCATTTTAGTCCTAAAACTCTAACAATTTATCAATTTTGATTAGAAATCATTGACTTGGCAGTCTGTCCAACACTGGCCATCCAGCAAGACATATGGCGCTGATGTGAACAAATTTTAAATATGTTTTTAATTTTTCTTTTATTCCCTTCTTTCTCTAACCGATCACCAAGCTCACGATGATCGACGAGACCAACCTCCTCATGGCCATGGCAAGGTCAAGCCTCGCTAAATTTGTTCAGGTTGGTGCTAGGCGAGGCTCGAACTCTCTAGCCATGCGAGGTGAAGAGTGGATCGACATCATCGACCTGTCTTTGTCTATTGTCTGGCCATCACTGAGTTTTAATGAATAGTTAGAGGAAGAAGGGAAGAAAATACATATATAGTATATATTAAAATTCCCCGGATAGATTTGTTAAAAATTGAAAAACTAGCAATGCCTAGTAGGATGGCCCCGACTAGATTGTACATCACCATTTTCTACAAAAATCAGAGAGAATAGATGTAGGACCTAAATGGTAATGGAAAATTTTCAAAAGAATTAAGGACTAATTAAACATAATTATAAGTTTATGACTAAAATTGGACATGTACAATAAGTTTAGGGACTATTTGAGAATTTCTTCCCGAAGTTTCCTTATTAATCTAAAGTTACAACTAGAAACCAATCATTTTTGTATGATATGAGAACATCAAGAATAAGGTTCTTCAAGATAGGATTGCTCTCTCACTATCTGTCGCAATGACCGATTCATTTGCAGGGATCAACAACGGCCCTTTCATCTGAAACACAATCATCGTCTCCCTCTTTTAGAATAGAAAATCGTTGTAACACTTCACACCTGTAACACAACGGGACGTCTGAACGACCCTAAGAATCCCTAAGTTTCTTTCGTTCCTTACGAAACCGAGAGATTCTCAATCGTTTGTGTGATAACCAATATACACACACGCATTGGCCTACTTGACCTATGTCCCCTTGGCAACAACAAAAATTAAAATTGAGACTAGAATCTCACTTGTCATACCTCTAATATTAATTTGTTTTGACAAATCGTCTCAGGAATTCAATATCACTATAAGTCACATGCGTTCCCAAATAAAACTCGTTACATGTGTTATTCACAAGATAAATTCAACACATAAGCATCCCCAAGTCTCCCTCCAATCTCAATGAGCAGGACCAAAAGATCTGTATGTAGTCTCACATCAAGGGTTCTTAACCTCATTGGCCAGCACAATCTACAGGCCATCTAAGAAACTGCTCCGTCCAAAGATACGCATCTGTCTTAGGGCTCTACGCTTAAAAAAAATCCTAAAAATATTCATTCCGAAAGGCACTGCTTCTAAAAATTGCAATAGTTCCAATCTCCTCTGTTAAACTTCGTCAATTAGCTTAACGAAATGAACGTGCGGATTCTTAATATTTCTCTTCACAGCGCGAGAGTGGCACTCAAAAAATGTTTTTGGGTCCAACTCTGCTTCTACATTATTTTATTTAAATTAACTGAAAAATATTTTCTAACAAAAAAACAACATAAAAAACAAATATTGTCGCACGCCCACTCAGCCTAGCTATAGTGAGAACCACCAGACTTGTCCTAGTGCGCATGTGCAAGGACTCACCGTCCCGGGCCCGATATCGGCCGGCTTCTCCGTAGCGCCCAAACTAAAAAAAGATGTAAACAAATCTTACTACAAATCAAAAAATATAAAAACACTTAATTACAATGTTACAGTCATTGCCCCGGTAGTAAAAACGAAATGACATCAACATAATTGCAAACGGGTAGTAATCAACCTCCTTTTCTAAGCGCAATGTACCTAACATTCAACATTTCATACACAATAAAAAGAAAAAATCTTATGATGACAACAATAGAAAAGACACGACACCACGCGAATTTACCTAGATTCATCCCAGAATAGGGTTCATTCTGCACAGGGATTCCCTAGAATATTTAGGTTTTTCTACCACAAACCCCTCGTTCATGATTTCTCATACGATTAGTCTATAAGACTTATATGGGCCAAAAAATTCTAGTCTATCCAAATTCCCATGATCCCACAATAAATGGGCTAACTTAAGCAGCAAACCCAAACGCGATATTATTTTGAGGGCGCTGCCCCTGAGCCTCCGCCCTCTCACTAGGGAGCAAAACCCGTGCCTGGTGACCGGGGCAGCGGGACTCCCACATTTCTTGCATAGGGGTCACATGTTGTCGGTCCATATTCGATATTCCTAAACTCACGTAAGCGTACCCGCTGTGAAATAAGTTTCCTGAAATATTTGCAAACTCCAACACCAACTATTAGCACTTCGCGGAAATTATAATTTCTCTTGACTGTGCAAAATAGAACTCGAAAGTTAATTGGACATGTATTAAAAGTTGCTGATAGAGAAACAAGACTCATTAGAAATAGGAATATTTTCATAATCTAAATCTCTATACTTAAATAATTTCATTGTGATGATATATTTTTCGTCATTTATTTTTATAGGGGATACAAGTAAATATTTTTACAAAAAAAAAATGCTTTCTTAATCGTTTAGTTTCCGGCCAAACAGATGGACCTGTGACAGATATTTAATTGGTGCACTAAATTAAGCTTACTATTGCAATGGCCGCTAACCCGTTGCAAAGGGGGAGATCGGGAATGCTCTAGACTATCAGGTCGCAGCTATCAGCAACCTTCTTGCAATGAGCGCTCCTCATTATGTTTGGCCTCTCTGAGCGGAGTCGAATGTTCAACCGCAAGACCTATGCCTCTAGCCTTGCAATGCTGCGCTACTTTTGTTCTAGTCTCTATTCTCCGTTTCACGACATCCGCAAATTCTTT
>JAGVVM010010795.1:0-13777 GCA_019149425.1 Psidium friedrichsthalianum
TCCAAGCCGATGATAGTCCTCTCAAGTTTGATCAGATACTTCGATATTTGGGCCAGGGACACCTTTAAATCTCATATATCCAACTACAAAGCAAGTAGGACATCCGATGGCAGAGGGGCAAAGGGCCCTACTGAAGATTGAACTCGTTCAAGTCTAGGGGGACGTGAGGCCTTCTTGGCTGCTGGAGCCTTGCCTTTTTGCCTTTTTGCCTTTTCCTTAAAACAAGCTGTTTAGCACATCTTTCCTTGAGCAATTCTTTAGTGCGCTCATCATCTCCATGTGCTATGGTGACTATCTCATCTTTCGCATTTAACCATCCTTCTGGAGAGATACTCAATATGATTTTCTCAAGACTCGTCTTCCCAATGATGATCTGAGGGAAGTGTTCCTTGGAGACTCAGGAAACGTCGATATCTTTCCACTTAAAGATCCATGCAAATAAGTTCTCCATATGGCAGACCTCGTGTTTTCCTCTTTACCATTCGATACATGTGCAAGATGATGAGGTGAGGGATAGACATTGGAAATCCAGTGAGCAGGGTCCATAACACCTTAGCTTCAAATCTTAACACTTCATTTGAGGATGAGGACTTAGGATGGAGGATGAGAGTCAAGATCTTTTTTAAAAAAATTACTTTGAGGGGTAAAACATTGACTGGCACAATCTTTTGAAAATCATGAGTGAAATTTGGCATTTTCAAAATGAAATTGTACACATTGTTGGAAGAGATCTCCAACTTCTAATAAGGACAAAAGTTGTGCTGGAGATTCTCATCCAATTCCTTCGCGGTGACAATGTAGTTTTTCTTTTCATACTTGAAAATGAAAGAGTGAGGATCAGTAAATTTTAAGTTTGAGTAAACAGTGTGATCAAATTTGGACATGATGAATCCTCCATTGTTCAAAGTTCCAAGAGTTTGTGTTTTGCAAGTGTCTCATGGAGAAAAACTCTGTGAGAATCAAGACACTCAAAATCCACTACTCAAGGAAAAAACAGAGTTCTTTTGGAAAAGAGGGACCTAACTTTTTTGTGTCTTTTACCAAAAAACAGTGGGTCAGCAAAAGATGGGTCAAGATCAAAGCCTTTTGTTGGCTCAAAATTTTGAAAGACTTCATCATCATCCTCGCGTCTTTTGTCACTCAATCCCTCATCAGCCTCAGGGAGATCTTCACTAACCTTTACATTTTCCTCAAGTAAGTCCTAAGACATAGGAAGGTTTGAAGTAGACAAAGTGACTTTCGGTGCAGGAGGAGATGAGGAAGCCTCACTCGATGTCTCTCTTGGTGGGCTAATTTCCTCAAAACCCTTTGGCAGATCTGCAAACTCTTCGGTTGAGGACTTTCAGAGTGATATTTCTGCTAGTCCAATAGGTACATCCATAGATGATGCAGTAGCTATTATTTTTGGAGCAGTCAGGGAGCCTCCTTTTTTGAATCTCTCTTGGGTTGAGCTTTTCCATGACACGTTTGAACCAAGCTTCAAAATCATCTTGTGATTTGATCATCATTAGAGGGATTGCAATTTCCTCGAACGGTAGAGTGAACCAGAGAGAAGGAGCCTATGTAGCTTCCTTTTTGACTTTAACAGCTAAAGATTGAGGCGTACTTGTAATTGGTGAAGGTAAAGCCACTTGAGAAGATGTGCTGGCTTGCTGTTTGAATACTCGGTACAGATTCTTTGGGAATGTTTGTGATATCAACTTCGAGGGACCAGCGGCCTTGGCTTTTGCCTTGCTTGCACGAGTAGACTTGCAAGAACCTATGGCGAGAGGTTGAGAGAGAGAGAGAGAGAGAGAGAGAGAGAGAGAGAGAGAGAAGGAATGAAGAAGAAAGTGAAAAAGTGAAACAGATGAAAACAAAGTAAGGAGAATGGTGTGCAGTTAAAAAGAGAGTGAGTGAGACGGTTAAGAAGGCAGCGATAATCATGGGTTACCAAGCTCCATATAAATAGTCACACACAAGCATCCAAGATCTTGCAAGAGAGATAATAGTAATAATTGAAAAGCAATTAATAAAAATCAAGAGGATAAGTGTAACAGTTGAAAAATCATATCAATAGTCACCATAGCAGATATTTCGTCAAAATGGATAGATTTTGCGTTTCTCAATGCATTGTAACGATAACTTCTAAGAGATTAGACATACTTGATTTTTTGAGCGACGTAGAAATCTGGTTACCTGATCTTTTACGATACTGTGGATCTTTCACCAAGTTGACTTATTACTTAGGAGGATTTGATATTCCCAATTCTCCTTCGATAAAATCAAATACTTTCTTGTCTAGAGGTTTTGTGAATATGTTAGCCAACTGATGTTTTGAATCAATGAAGTGTATGCATGCATTATCATTGTTCACATGATCTCTAATAAAATGATACTTTACCTCAATATGTCTTGCTCTAGAGTGCAATATAAGATTTCTAGTTAGGTTTATAGCACTTGTATTGTCATAGTAGATAGGAATATTTGAATTTTGTTCCTCAAAGTCACTAAGTTGCTATTTCATCCAAAAAAGTTGTGCACAATAGCTCCCTAGTGCAATGTACTCATCTTCAATGGTTGAGAGAGCAACTGAGTTTTGTTTCTTTGAAAATAGAGAGATCAACATGTTTCCCATCAATTGACATGCACCGGATGTACTCTTTCAATCGATTTTATAGCCCACATAGTCAAAATCTAAATATCCCAATAAATCAAAACTTGAAGCTTTGGGATTCCATAACCTTATGTTAAGCAATGAATCAACGTACCTAATGATTCTTTTTACAGGTGTGATATGTGACTCCTTTGGATTAGATTGAAATCGTGCATATAAACATATGGCGATCAAAATATCTAGTCGATAAGCTATTAAGTATAGCAGTGATCCCATCATGCTTTTATAAAGTTTGGAATCAACGAACATACCTTTTTCATCCTTGTTTAGTTTGATAGACATGGCCATAGGTGTTTCTATGAATTTGCATCCTTCCAAATCAAACCTTTTCAACAAATCTTTTACGTACTTTTCTTGTTGAATGAATGTTCCAGCTCTTGTTTACTTTATTTTGAAGTCCAAGGAAGAAATTCATCTCCCCCATCATGCTCATCTCAAACTCATTTGTCATTACTTTCGCAAAATCCTTACAAAGATTTTCATTAGTAGAGCCAAAGATTATGTTATCAACAAAGAACTGAACCAATAAGATATTTTTACCTTCTTCTTAATAAACAAGGTAGTATCAACTTGACCTTTTTCAAAGTTATATTCAAGAAAGAAAGAACTTAATCTTTTGTACCAGGCTCTAAGGGTTTGTTTGAGACCGTAGAGAGCCTTCTTCAATTGATAGACATCATCTAAACATGGAGGATCTTCAAAACCTAGTGGTTGCTCAACAAACGCCCTTTCTTTGATATGGCCATTGAGAAAGGCACTTTTCACGTCCATTTGGTATAAGGTAAAATCATAATGATAAGCATAAGCAAGTAGAAGTCGAATAGTTTCTAATCTAGCAACACGAGCATATGTTTCATCATAACCTATGCTTTCTTATTATGAGTAACCTTTAGCTACTAACCTAGCTTTGTTTCTTACCACATTGCTTTTGTCATCCATTTTGTTGTAGAATAACCATTTCATGTCAATGATCTATTGATCTTTAGGTCAAGAGACTAAATCCCAGACATCGTGGATTTGGAATTGTCGTAGCTCATCTTACATGACTTCTATCCAGTTTTCATCAATAATTGCTTCAGCAACTGTTCTAGGCTCAATTTGAGAGATCAAGGCTAAGGAGTTTATCATATCTTTGATTGAATATCATGTTTTCATTCCTTCATCAATTTTCCAATGACTTGATTTTTGGGATGCTCAGTCTTGAACTTTCAATCCATACAATGTTGACTTGAACTTGAAGAATTAGCAACTTGTTGTTGTAGTGGCTGTTGAATATTTGCTGGAGCAGATGTCTAGAAATCCACCTCTTGTTCATCTCTTTGAATACCTTTTAGCTCATCTTTGAATTTGACGTTCATGGTTTCTTTAACAACTAGTGAATCTTTATTGAACACACAATAAGCTTTGCTACTTGTAGAGTAGCCAAGAAATATACTTTCGCTTGATTTGGCATCAAACTTCCCAACGTCGTCATTCACATTCTTAAGAATGTGGCATTTGTATCCGAAGACGTAGAAGTATTATAGGATAGGCTTCCTTCCTTTAAAGATCTCATAATGTGTTTTTTCCATCGTTGGTCTAAGAAGAGTTCTATTCATGATGTATGAAGCAGTAACAATAGCTTCAACCCAAAAGTAGGTAGGAGCTACATTTTCAATCACCATGGTTTTGGTCAACTCTTGAAGGGATCAATTTCTTCTTTCAACAACTCCATTCTATTGAGGAGTGTAATGTGTAGAGAAGTTATGCTCAATTCTATTTTCATCACAAAGATTTGTAAAGCTTTGGTTTTGAAATTCTCCACCATGATCGGTTCTGATAGCTATGATCCTATATCCTTTTTCATTATATACTTTTCTAGTAAGTTTCTCAAAGGAATGAAATGGTTCATGCTTATGAGTTAAAAAAATTACTCATGAGAAACATGAATAATCATCAACAACCGCTAGGCAATATTTTATTTCTCCTAAACTTGCAATAGAGTAGGGCTAAACAAATTCATATGCAACAGTTACAAAGCTCTATTTGTAACAATATGATTGATGGACTTAAAGGATGATCTTACCTGCTTTTGCAAAAAGCATGCATTGCAAGAATCACATTTTACCGTAGTTGATCTTTGGTAGACACGTACCAGAGCTTTTGATGCAATCTTGGAGATGTGCTTCACATTGATATGACCTAACTTCTTATGCCATAGATCACATTCTTCTTTGATGGATATTAAGGACTGCATTTCATCAAGTTCAACATTCAGTAGATATATGTTACCATGTCGCTTACCTATGAAAGATTGGGTGAGATCCTAGCGTAGTACTGATGCACAAGTTTTCTTCAAAGTTGATTTTGTAACCTTTATCGTACAGTTGGCTTATGCTGAGAAAGTTGTATTCAAGTCCTTAGACCAATATAACATCTTCAATGATCAGGTTTCCTAACCTGATGTTTCCCAAGCTATAATTTCCCTTTTCCTTTACTACCAAGGTGACATTTCCATCGTCTACTTGTTTGAGTTTTATGAACAAGTTCCTTTTTCCTGTCATCTGTCTCGAACATCCACTGTTAAAAGGATCAAAGTTCGTGTGGTATAAAAAAAAAAGCATGAAAATTTTCTTGGTTGCAGGTGAGACTAAAGAAAAACATTGTTTGTTTTGAGTGTAGAAAATTAGGGCACATCAAACTTGATTGCTTTCTTCCTTCCTTTGAAGGGTTTCTTTTTGTCTAAGAATCTTGGATTCCTTCTTCCTCTGAAATTTCATTCTTCTTCACAAAATTTTTGAATCTTCTAGTGAACAGAGCCATTTCATTGTCATTTTCTTCTTCAGTAGATGTCTCACCTCTTGCATTTTCATCATTAGCATTAAAGGCAATAACTTTCTTACCTTTGAACAGGCTTTACTTGTTTATGCCTTCAACTTCATAGGACATTAACATGCCAATAAGTTCATCCAAGATGATAGGTTGAATCCTCATAGTTTCTCGAACTGAGGTTTTCACAATGATCCACTCTTCCGCGAGTGCCCAAAAAGCTTGTTTACTTTTTCAGCATCTATGAAGATCTTTCCTTAACTAGTCATGCTATTCATTATCTCAATGAGTCTTGTGGAGATTTCTCTTACTATTTCATCAAATTTCATCACGAACATCTCGTAACAATTAAGCAGGATGTTCATCTTGGTTTCTTTCACACGATCATTGCCCTTATAAATTACTTGGAGGCAATCCCATATTTGTTTAGCTGAAACACAAGAGGATATTCGATTAAATTCAGATAGAGATAGAGCATAATAGAGAAGATGTCTTAATTTAGAATTAAGAGCAGCTCTTTCTCAGGTTTATTCAAGGTAAGCAGCAACAACAGTAGTTGGATTAACAGCTACTTCTCTAGCAATAGCAATAGGAGCAACAACAGGAGTTTCTACACCATTTTGAATCACGTCCACATATCTTGATCATAGGCACCAATGTAGGCAAATTGTTCTTTCAATAGTTGTAGTTATTCCTATCGAAGTACAGAAGTTTGCTGGGTGATGCTGATTCATTGCTCAGAAAACCACCAAAGTCAGCCATGACAAGGATCTTTATGCTCTAAAGAAATACACTTCAGATAACAAGTAACAGAGCTCTGATATCAATTGTTGGGGCTAACAATGCAACCTAGAGAGAGGCAAATAGGTTGTTTCAAAACTTTTTCAAATAATGCGAGAACAGTAAGTGATAAGAAAAAGATTGAATGAGCAAATGTTTCACGCAATAGTATCTGAGTATGTACAAAGAGAATAATGGCTTAGAAAAGATCAGCACACCAAATATATAATGGTTTGGCTTATACACCAAGACTACGTCCACTCCACACAACCAACAGGCACAACAAGGGCTGGATTGCCTTAGTAAACTGCCTCACAAGTTACAAGCAGTACGTGAGCTAATTTTTCACACGATAAACCACACTATCTTGATACAACCTCACTACTTAGAAATGTGCACTTTATTTTGCACAATTACAAGGCTACAGATGATCACAAAATCTTTCTCAATTTAAGCTTTTAAACTAGAATCAATTCGAGAGCAACTTTGGGTATTCGATCTGTTCAAGTGATTGGTTCTTCTTTTGACCTTTATAAGCTCCTCTTTTTAAAGCTTTCAACATTCTAGTAGTTTGAATTGCTTTGGATAAGCAAAAGAGCCGTTGAAGATAGATGAAACAGCTTGTCCTAATGTTAGAACAACTTTCTTTCAAGTCAGAATAGAGATGTCCAAAATAAGCACTGACCTGTTGTTTCTCACTAACAAGTTACTAATATACCCTAATAGAGTAGTTGTACTGTTCTCGAGGAGATAGAAATCCTTCCGTTGGCTTTTCCCATCAAGCTTCAGTGACTTTAGCCAATCTTTCTCAAACATCATCATATTAGGACTTTATATAGCTCATCGGACGTGATCTTTCAAGTTTCAATATCAAACAATTGGTGATCAGATCTTTTGAGGTCATTAGTGATTGTTTTCACCAAAACGCTTTAGATAGCACTTGATATTTAAGCGACAGGCAACAAGTAATCCTTAATCACATATATCAAATATCTTCAATCCAAACGTATATTAAATACCAGATGATAGTTTGGAAAGCATCCAAATGTTTTATGAGATTTTTCTCCAACAAAAGAGCTTCTTTCAATGAAGAATTTAAGTGTGACACCAAGGACAATAACCTTTGTGAGGAATTCAATGGCAGGATTATAGGAGCAAGGTGCAAGTCAATCATCAGTATGTTGGAAGACATTAGATTAATAGTTATGACTAGATTGCAAAGGCAGAGAGATGAATGTTCAAACTGGCCTAGATTGTCACGCCCCGAACCCGGCGAGCCACACGACATCCCTATTACCTGTACGATCGATTGGGTATTAAGAACGACGACCCAGGATACTCGTCGTTGTCCAAACGATCTCAGAGTTCCGGCGGCAACAGAAACGAAACCCTACCAAACATACATGCACAAAATCAAAGGATAGAGAGATAGTGCAAAATAGCAAACTTGCTTTTCCATTTTACTTTCTCATATAAAGACAGTGTTCCTGTACAAACCAAACTTCACTGCCTTCCCTGAGATGTCACTCAAACACATTTACAAAAGGAGATATCAAACTCCCCTAGGTGGACAGATATTCACACTTCAAAATTTCTCCATCCATCGTGACATCTCGTTACTAGACCTCTGATAAAAAAGGGGCCACTGGTCTGCAACATCATCTCACAACCCAGTCAGTCTAATTACAAACTTGCCTATACAATCAAAAAGAGGTCGTAACCTCTCGCCTACCCGTCGGCGTCTGATCCATTGTTCGAGATCCCGCTCACCTCAGTGGATGGTAGCTCCTCTGGGTCAGACTCTCCAGATGAAAGCGGGATGTTCTCTTGGCTATTATCAGTAGATCCTTCAACCTTTATGGGGGCACTACCCTCAGAATGTTCGCCTAACCCTTCCTCGCCAGCATTCAACTCCTCGCCTTCGTTGGGAATGTCTCTTGCCGGATCCCATGGTACCAGATACTGCAATGGAACCTCAAAGCCCTGCAATGGTCCCAGCAGCATATCTCCTCTCCGGTACGTCCAAGCTATAAACAAATGTCGTTGCCAGGGCACCTGTCCTACATCTACCAAAACAGTAGTCTTGACTCTAACAAAAACTCCTCCACGGTCATGGGGATCAGGGAAAGATTGCGTCTCGGTAACGAAGTCCCGTGGGATCCCTTGCCTAACTGGGATAGCATTCATTTTGGGGGTTGGGGTTCTGAAAATGAGGGAAATCACCCATGAGAACTAATCTCAACAAGCTCACCCTAAATCCCTCTCAGGATACCAAATATCCCCAGACCCAACTCCAGTAAGCAATCACAAAGTAATCACAAACACGTGTACCTAAACAATATCACATGTAGAGGATAGCAGTCAATAGTTTACTTGCCCTCATGGGCCAAGGACACAAATAAAATAGTCTCAATTTCAGATAGCAAGTTCAAATGCATGTGTATGCCATTTTTCAGTCTCAACTCTTGCCTCATTAATCCTCAGGACCTGCGTAATGAAACTGCCTCAGATCCGTACTCAACCCGCGTAATAATACCGCCTCAGGTTGGTACCCGTGCCTCAGCCTGCGTAATAGTACCGCCTCAGACTGGCACCCGTGCCTCGACCCGCGTAATAGTACCACCTCAGGTCGGCACCCTCATTTCTTCATCAATTACCCCGCGTAATGGTACCGCCTCAGGGTTTCCTTTTCTCACAACATTATCTGCCATGCCATCATTATGAGACCCATTCTCATCAAGCAATTCCAATTGCGTTCGGTAAATCAAACGGCATATCTATGCAGATAATTCAAATGTAATGTCATCAAATGATTCATACACAATGCAAGCCAAGCAGTTCGAACACATAATCTCGACTCAATAAAGCATCTAAGCCAATCACTTTTGGCTAGCAAACGCAATTGCATCAGAAATTAGCTATCATGTCCTTTCTCATTTTAAAACGTCAAATTGGGCCCACGACATCACGTGAACCTTTCCTAAGCTCACAAGGACGGTCCTCAAATCTCATCACCAGTATCGTTCAAAACTTCTAAAGTGTCGCAGTTGACACCCTCACTTCCGAATTGGGTCCATTTGATCCCCGATTGATCAAATTTCTCATTTCTCAAGCTCCAGACACCGCGGGGCCCACAATCACACTCAAGGACAGAATTATTTACTCAGAAACAGCCACAATTTGTCACGCCCCCACGCGACATCTCATGCGTTCCTAAACACCACTCTGGCGCTCGCCTGGTCAACCACACGCGACGGCCCAGGGAATCCTCTTCCTCAAACCGAGTCGACCCGTCCGTCTTTCGACCTCATCTGAAAACCTGCGGAAGCGATCTACAATCCTACACAATGCATACGGATAAAGCGGGTCTAGAAGCGAAATACTCGAAGATAGCCATATCATAGATCATAGAGCGTTAGGAACAGACCCAGAAATCAAGATACAGGCGTCGACCCGTTAGGTACGCTCTAAACTGGAATCCCCAAAATAGACCACTCATCCCAAGGACGTCACTCTTCTGGATCGAACTCCCCGGATCATACTCCTCCTCACTCTTCTGGATCGAACTCTGGATCTGGGGAAGAGGGGTCGTCTTCCTCTTTGGCTCTGGGGAAGATCAATCATCGACGCCCGGCATGGCATCAATCATCGACTGATCAGGGACAAATCCATCGGATAGGGTCGAATCTCCCTGGGGTCGGCGGGTCGATCGGTGGGGTCGTCCTCCATCGGACGTCCAAACCATAACATACCCTCTCTAAACCACGCCTCGAACCTGAAGGGGACGAACTGGGGTCCACCCTGATCTACGTATATAGTGGTTACCTTACGACGCCATAGTGTGGCATGCTCGTCAAAATGATCAGTGGTCTCTGTCTCCATGTCAACCGGGTGACCAAAGTACGGGTGGCGCATGCTGAGCCTGGGAAAAAGAGTGAGAGAGCTTTATTTTCTAAACTAATAATAATAATAATATAATATAATATAGAATATAAAAATAGGGTCTCGGTTACTAGTCATCGGGTTGACCAAAAGTTGGTCAAGCTTATCCAATCTGGTCAAAACTTGGGGAGCAAGGTTGACCAGTCAATTTCGGGATTTCGCGTCAATTTGGGACTGGTTAGGGCTGAACCGGTGCTCTTTAAGCTCAATCGCGAAGGGAAAATGACTCGAGATGATCTCGGAAAATTTTTCTGACTTCGCTAAAATTCATCTCACACCTAGCCACTGAATCTAGAGTAAATCGGGGATGGGACTCGACAGAAGTTTCTAATTTTTGCCTTCCTTCTCGGCACTCGAGTCCAAACTATCAATTTCCGAACCTTTCTCGTCAATATCCAAATTTAGCAACTGCAACGCTCTTGAAAATCGATTGTCCTATTCGGAACTCAATTCGTGCCAAATTCATAAGATAGCAGCTATAATGAAATTCTCAAACTAACGGGTGGCTGTTAGGAGTTACGCGTATCGACCAATTAGTCCACGTACTATTTTCCTAGAGATAGCCCTTCCCTTTGGTCAGTTTATCTCGAAGTGATCAGTTTCGAGTGGAATTCATTAATAGTGCATCCATGACATATCCATTCTATATTCAAGTCCCAAACAGGGGTCGAAATTCAGAATGTTACAATTCTTCCCCTCTTAAGAAATTCGTCCTCGAAATTACAACATACTAATACATCAAACTATTCAAATAAACTGGGATATTTGCGCCTCATCTCGTCTTCGCTTTCCCACGTGGCGCCTTCGGTTCCATGATGTTCCCAGACTACTTTAACCAGCTGGATCGTCTTTATTTCTCAAGACTTGCTCTCTGCGATCCTCAATCCTCACTGGTCTTTCCACGTACGACACTCGATCGTCAACTTCAATGACTTCATGATCGAGTATATGGTCTTATCTGGCTCATACTTTCTTAACATTGATACGTGGAATACATTATGCACTTGCGATAAGTTGGGCGGGCAGCGCCAGACGATAGGCCAAATCCCAATGCGCTCCAAAATTCTCGAATGGGCCTACAAACCTCGGGCTCAGTTTTCCTTTCTTTCCAAATCGAGATAGTCCTCGCATTGGTGATACCTTTAGAAACACATGGTCCCCAACTTGGAACTCCAGTGGCCTTCGTCTTTTGTCTGCATAACTCTTTTGACGACTTTGAGCGTATTTTCAATCTGTCTCTGATGACTTTGACAGCCTCAACTGACTGTTGAACCAATTTCGGGCCCGTTATCCTTCTTTCGCCAACCTCATCCCAACATAACGGAGTTTGCACGCCTTGCCATACAAAGCTTCGAATGGTGCCATTTTTAAGCTCTGTTGATAGCTGTTATTATACGCAAATTCCACCAAATGCAACTGGTCTTCCCATCCGCCTTTAAAATCTATGACGCACGCTCGCAACATGTCCTCAAGCGTCTGAATCGTCCTTTGTCTGTCCATCAGTTTGCGGATGATACGCCGTACTAAATTTCAGTTCTGATCCCCAACGCTGTCTGCAGACCCTTCCAGAAGGTCGCCGTAAACCTTGGATCACGATCGGACGTGATTGACACTGGAACACCATGTAGGCGAACCACTTGGCGCACATACAGTTCTGCCAACTTTTCCAAAGCGAGGTCCTTTCGCACAGCTATAAAATGAGCCGACTTGGTCAATCTATCGATCACAACCCATATTGAGTCATTACCTCGCTGACCCCTAGGTAAACCCGTCACGAAGTCCATCGTGACATGCTCCCATTTCCATTCTGGGATCTCTAAGGGTTGGAGCAATCCACCAGGCTTACAATGCTGTGCTTTTTACTTGCTGGCACGTCAAAACACTTAGCCACATACTTGGCTATGTCCCCTTTCATCCCATTCCACCAATAGTGTTGACGTAAATAATTTGATACATCTTCGTACTGCCTGGTGGATGCTGTAATTGCTGCGATGAGCTTCAGATAAAACTTCTTCTTTCAACTCAGCATCATTTGGTACACACAGTCGTCCATGAACTTTAAGATCCCATCCTCCGTTATTTGAAATTCAGGCTTCCTTTTGGTTGTGTCCAATGTCAAAATCTTTTGAAAGTCAGGTCCGTAGGCTGTAGTTCCTTAATTCTTGCCTGAATTCTCGGTTCAATCCTTAACGTGGCCATTAGACTCGAGAGATTTCCTATCTCTATTATGAATTGCGAGTCTCTTACTTCTTTTAATAGAGTCCATTCTTTGACCACCATCTGCGCGATGCTGGATTTCCTACTAAGAGCATCCGCCACTTTGTTTGCCTTCCCGGGTGATATAGAATCTCACAATCAGATCCTTCAAGAGCTCCATCCATCGACGCTGTCTCATGTTCAATTCCTTCTGTGAAAAAGGACAAGACAGCGTAACTTCAAGCTTTGATGGATCAGTATAAAATCTGCAACCTTTCACCAAGTAGATAATGCCTCTCAAATTTTCAAACGCGAAACGAACACGCTGCAAGCTCTAAATCATGCGTTGGATAATTCATTCATGTGGCCTCAATTGTCGAGATGCGTACGTCCCACTAATCGTCGTCCATATTGCATCAAGGACGCATCCAAGTCTCTTTAATGACGCATCGTATAAAATCTCAAATCCTCCAGATCCAGATGGGATCGTCAGTACTGGTGCAGTTGTTACTTCTACTTGAAGCTCTATCCGGAAACTTTTCTCGCACTTATCTGTCCATCAAACCTTGTTCCTTCTTTAACAAGTGACGTCAGAGGGGTCGCTATCGCAGAGAAACCTTCCACGAAGCGTCTTATAATATCCTCGCCAGTCCAAGAAAACTTCTCATAATCCGTGATTGATGTCGGCCTGGCCACTTTTCAACAGCTTCAATCTTTGACGGATCACTGAGATTCCTATCTCCAGAGATAATATGTCAAGAAATGCAACTCGGATTAGCTTACAAGCTAGAAACTACACATTTACTAAACATTGGCATAATGCGAGTGCTCTCTTAGGGTCCGTAAAACAATATCCAAATTGCAAACTCATGTGGTCTCAGCAGCTTTTGGAGTAGTATATCAAAATATCGATCGCATGCCTTATGAACACAATAACGAACTGAGTCAAAAACTCCTTGAATACCCGATATTCATCAATCATGGAAAGCGGCGGAGCATTCGTCAATCCAAAAGGGCATGACCGTAAATTCATAATGCCCGTATCTTGTCCTGATATCGTCCTCTTTTTTTTCTATCGTATGACAGCATACAACCCTATCTTGATCACTCGTATTAGCCGGTATAATCATGGTTATAGATAACTTCGTTGTGCAACAGTGAGAATGACAAACTTTTGAATTATACTGACGCTCGTAGAGAACAACTGATCAAACAGATCATCAATCCCCCTTGGAGGGGTACTTATTACTTAACAGTCACTTCGGTTCAACTGCCGATAGTTTTAGTCAATGCAGTAACCGCAATGACCCATCCTTTCCTTACAAAAGAGCAACTAGACAGCAGCCCGAATCAATGTGCTGTATAGCATCTTGCAGGACAACGTACTATAATACT
>JAGVVM010010796.1:0-17889 GCA_019149425.1 Psidium friedrichsthalianum
AATGGCTTTATGAGCGCGTAATTCCTTGATGATCTCTTGATATGCTCTGTGCTGTGTTCATGTGCTTCATGCATGCTCTGTGTTTGATGGCTGATTGCAATCATGTGGGCCGCATACATCGAGAGCATGGCATGAGTCACCAGAGACGTGACGTAGAGAATGTGCCCTGATGGGAAACGGAGAGAAAAGGGAGGCCAACGTAAGGCGTCCGAGACGCAGTGTGGTATTTGCCGTGTGCAACTGAGAATGAGCCCTGATGGGAATTGGAGTGATTGCCGTGTCACGCCCCGAACCCCATAACGAGCACGCGACACCCCTGTTCATACACATCGATGAATCCATGCGTACACCTGGCCTACGAGTAGCGACGGCCCAGGATGCCCATCGCGGCCAAGCGACGCTAGCGCAAATTGTCAAACAATCATAAACCTGCGGAAATCTGCGGAAGCGTGCCTTCTATACATACATACATGCACAAGGTACAGGTAGCATGAAAGACCAAGAACACTTTTACAGAAGGCAATACACCTCATATATATATATGCACATAAAGCGTTAGGTACAGACCCCAAAAGAAACTTCGCTAAGGTCGAGCTATCTATGCTCTCTCAAAAGACTAGACCAGTACAGCATAACTCAATCCATCTCGAGCTCCTCCTCGGGATCCTCCTCGGGTCCTCCTCTGGGTCCTCCTCTGGATCTCCTCGTCTGTGTCCATCGCGTCACCTTCCTCGTGACCATCAATCTCGGATCGTCCGGGTGCGGCATCTCCTGCAATGGGTCGGGGTCGACCACCTCACCACCATACTCGTCTGGCTGGAGCAAAATCGGGTCGTCCTCCATAGGATAGGGGAGTCCCTCTGGGGTCCCTCAAGCCAAACAGGCCCTCTCTAAACCAGGCCTCATATCTATGGGTACGAGATAAGGTCCACCCTGATCTACTAACACCAGTGGTCACATGCCTATGCCACAGAGTGGCGTGCATATCAAAATGGAGGGTAATCTCGGTGTCCATCTGCACTGGCAGTCCAAAAAGCATTGGCGGTGCAGCCATCATGGGTGACCTGGATCTGTAAAAGAAGGGCAACCACCGCCCAATGAGTCGAAACTCAATAAGCTCACCACTAATCCTAACGTTAGGATAGCGTATACTAGTAGGGTCGACCTATCCAATGGACTAGGTTCACGGTTACAGGGTTCATGCACTCTCACTCCTCGGTACCAGACCCCAACATGGCTAACGCGCGTACAAATTATCACAACACAGTTCATATCATACAGACAGATACAAGATATCGATCAGATGCCATATGCAATGCTACGGCCTCAACCGGCATATCGGATCCCAATGGATCATACTCGGGGCTCAACCGCCATAACGGGTCCCAATAGACCATGCCCATCTGTCACTCCAAATCCCATCAGGGCTCCACCCAACAGTGCCATACGGCAATTACCATACTGCGTCTCGAACGCCTTACGTTGGTCTCCCTTTTCTCTCCACTTCCCTCTGGGCACATTCTCGCGTCACAACTCTGGTGACCCATGCCATGCTCTCAATGAATGCGGGCCCACATGATTGCAATCAGTCAATCAAACATAGAGCATGCATGATGTGGCATAAATGCACCAGTACAGAACGCATCAAGCAACCATCACACTCTCATGTGCACAACATGCCAAGCCATAAGGAAATCAAAGGGGCCACGCACAATCCCTTAACCAGAAAGCCTCAATAGGGTATCCCTAATAATTCTCGGGTCAAACCCATAACAGTAGGAATCTCACCTCAGCGGCCTTAACAACTCGGCCTAAACCCAATCACCCATGCTAGTCCCCTGGGCGTTTATTAACCCACGACTAATGATTCAATGATTAAACAGTCCCTCAGGTGTGTTTGAATCAGGCTTAACTTGGTTTAGGGCCCAATTAAAGGATTGAGTTCGAATGGGCCTAATGCCTGACCTGAGGCCCAAGGCCCATATGGGTGAATAAGTTCATTAGGGTAAGTCGGGCCCATCATAAGGTTTAAAGCCATTAGTCAAGTTGGGCCCATTAAGATTCAAAGTGAAATGAAATGGGTTAGGCCCATTAGGTTAAGCTGGGCTTATGAATCATGTTGGGCCCAAATAGAATTTAAGGTCCAATTAGGGATTAAGGCCCAATTACCAATCTTAGGCCCATTAGGAATCCTTAAGTCCATTATGTAAATTTAAAGCCATTGGTGTTAATTTCGTGAAGGGCCCAAGCCCATTTTAAAGGATTATCCAATTAGGCCCATTTAGCCCATTTTAGGCCCAATTAACCATTCTAGGCCCATGTACACTAGTGGGCTTCATAAATTAATGTTCAAGATTATAATTTGGGCCCAATAAACTTCAATTTTTCGTCCATAAAGGCCCACCATCTAATTTTGGGTTCAATTAGTTAGTTCAGGCCCAATTAGTGTGAATTTAGTTCGCAAGGCCCACCAATTAGCTTAGGCCCATCATTCTCACGCTTTGCCCATCTTTGCAGCCCACATATCTAACATTTCCAAGCCCAATTCATGTCCTCTAGGGCCCTACACGCACGGCCCAATATGTACACAAGAGGGCCATAAAGCCCATTAATCTTAATCACACAAATTATACACTAATCACCCTAATTAGCCACTAACTGTCACGCCCCGAGCCCCAATCGAGCCCGCGACACCCCTGTGATACTACCAACGACGAAACCCTGCTTACACCTGGCCTACGAATAGCGACGGCCCAGGATACGCATCGCGGCCAAGTGACGCTAGCGCGAACTACAATAATCTAAAACTGCGGAAGCGTGCCTTCTAAACATGCATACATACATAAGAAGGTGGGTAGCATGAAAAGACAAGAACACTTTTACAAAAGGCGAATTCACAAACATATATATATACATAAGCGTTAGATACAGACCCCAAAAGAAAACCTCGCTATGGTCAAGCTATCTACGCTCTCTCAAAAGACTAGACCAGTACAGCATCTCTCAATCCATCTCGAACTCCTCCTCGGGATCCTCCTCGGGGTCCTCCTCTGGGTCCTCCTCTGGATCCTCCTCGGGGTCTCCTCATCTGTGTCCATCGCGTCACCCTCCTCGTGACCATCTATCTCGGATCGTCCAGGTGACGGCATCTCCTGCAGTGGGTCGGGGTCGACCACCTCGCCTCCATACTCTGCTGGCTGCAGCAAGATCGGGTCGTCCTCCATGGGGATCGGGGAGTCTCTCTGAGGTCCTCGAAGCCATACAGGCCCTCTCTAAACCAGGCCCGTACCTATGGGGAACAGATAGGGTCCACCCTGATCTACTAAAACGGTAGTCACATGCCTATGCCACAGAGTGGCGTGCATATCAAAATGGAGGGTAATCTCGGTGTCCATCTGCACTGGCAGTCCAAAAAGCATCGGCGGTGCAGCCATCACGGGTGACCTGGATCTGTAAAGAAGGGCAACCACCGCCCATGAGTCGAAACTCAATAAGCTCACCACTAATCCTAACGCAGGATAGCGTATACTAGTGGGGTCGGGTCCTATCCGACGGGCTAGGCTCACGGTCCAGGGTTCAGACACTCTCAGTCTCCTCAGTACCAGACCCCAACATGATTAACAGACGTGCCAAATTATCATAACAGAGTTCATATCATACAGACGGGCACAAGAGATTTCAATTAGATGCCATATGCAATTTCGCAGGCCTCAACCGGCCATATCGGATCCCAATGGATCATGTTCAGGCCTCAATCGGCCTATAACGGGTCCCAATAGACCCATGCCCATCTGTCACTCCAAACATCAGGGCTCACCCAACAGTGCCTACGGCAATTACCACACTGCGTCTCGAACGCCTTACGTTGGTCTCCCTTTCTCTCCACTTCCCTTATGGGCACATTCTCGCGTCACAACTCTGGTGACCCATGCCATGCTCTCAATGAATGCGGGCCCACATGATTGCAATCAGTCAATCAAACATAGAGCAGCATGATGTGGCATAAATGCACCAGTACAGAACGCATCAAGCAACCATCGCACTCTCATGTGCACAACATGCCGAGCCATAAGGAAATCAAAGGCCACGCACATTTCTCAGTCAGACAGATATGATAGGATATCACTCATTGATTCTCGGGTCAGACCCATAACAATTGGGCCCTCATCTAGCAATTCTGACCACTCGGCCTAAGCCCAAACACCCAAGCTATTCCCCCTGGAGTTAATAATCCATGACTATTGATTCAGTGTTTTACTGGCCCCTCGGTGTGTAGTTGAATTAAGCTCGGTTGGGTTTAAGGCCCAATTATAGGATCACAATCAAGGGCCTAAAGCTCGAACAAGGCCATGGTCCATAAGGGTAAGTAAGTCATAAAGTAAGTCGGCCCCATTATAAGATTTAAAGTCCATTAGTCAAGTTGGTTTCGATAGGATTTAAGGTTGAATGAAATGGGTTAGGCCCATAGGATAAGTTGGGCTAATAATTCAATTGGGCCCTAATAGTAACCAAGGCCCATTAATTAAACTTGAGCTAATCATCTAACTCTTAAGCACATGCGAAATCAACTCATATTAGAATTTTTCTAATCCTTAGATCTAGGGTCTGTCTATCTAACTACCCAAATCAGCAGCCTTATCACTCAGATCCTCGAACGGTCTCGTATCGAGCATTTGCTCTGATACCACTCGTCGATGTCACGCCCCGAGCCCCAATCGAGCCCGCGACACCCCTGTTCATAACATCAACGAATCCCTGCGTACGCCTGGCCTACGAGTAGCGACGGCCCAGGACGGACATCGCGGCCAGACGACGCTAGCGCGAACGACAACAACTAAAACATGCGGAAGCGTGCCTTCTATACATACATACATGCACAAGAAGGTGGGGTAGCATAAAAAGACAAGAACACTTTTACAAAAGGCGAATTCACAACATATATATATACGTAAGCGTTAGATACAGACCCCAAAAGAAAACCTCGCTATGGTCAAGCTATCTACGCTCTCTCAAAAGACTAGACCAGTACAGCATCTCTCAATCCATCTCGAACTCCTCCTCGGGATCCTCCTCGGGGTCCTCCTCTGGGTCCTCCTCTGGATCCTCCTCGGGGTCCTCCTCATCTGTGTCCATCGCGTCACCCTCCTCGTGACCATCTATCTCGGATCGTCCAGGTGACGGCATCTCCTGCAGTGGGTCGGGGTCGACCACCTCGCCTCCATACTCTGCTGGCTGTAGCAAGATCGGGTCGTCCTCCATGGGGATCGGGGAGTCTCTCTGAGGTCCCTCGAAGCCATACAGGCCCTCTCTAAACCAGGCCTCGTACCTATGGGGAACAAGATAGGGTCCACCCTGATCTACTAAAACGGTGGTCACATGCCTATGCCACAGAGTGGCGTGCATATCAAAATGGAGGGTAATCTCGGTGTCCATCTGCACTGGCAGTCCAAAAAGCATCGGCGGTGCAGCCATCACGGGTGACCTGGATCTGTAAAAGAAGGGCAACCACCGCCCATGAGTCGAAACTCAATAAGCTCACCACTAATCCTAACGCAGGATAGCGTATACTAGTGGGGTCGGTCCTATCCGACGGACTAGGTTCACGGTCCAGGGTTCAGACACTCTCAGTCTCCTCAGTACCAGACCCCAACATGATTAACAGACGTGCAAATTATCATAACAGAGTTCATATCATACAGACGGGCACAAGAGATTTCAATCAGATGCCATATGCTTTCGCAGGCCTCAACCGGCCATATCGGATCCCAATGGATCATGTTCAGGCCTCAATCGGCCATAACGGGTCCCAATAGACCATGCCCATCTGTCACTCCAAATCCCATCAGGGCTCACCCAACAGTGCCCTACGGCAATTACCACACTGCGTCTCGAACGCCTTACGTTGGTCTCCCTTTTCTCTCCACTTCCCCTCTGGGCACATTCTCGCGTCACAACTCTGGTGACCCATGCCATGCTCTCAATGATGCGGGCCCACATGATTGCAATCAGTCAATCAAACATAGAGCATGCATGACGTGGCATAAATGCACCAGTACAGAACGCATCAAGCAACCATCACACTCTCATGTGCACAACATGCCAAGCCATAAGGAAATCAAAGGGGCCCACGCACAATCCCTTAACCAGAAAGCCTCAATAGGGTATCCCCTAATAATTCTCGGGTCAAACCATAACGATAGGAATCTCACCTCAGCGGCCTTAACAACTCGGCCTAAACCCAATCACCCATGCTAGTCCCCTGGGAGTTATTAACCCACGACTAATGATTCAATGATTAAACAGTCCCTCAGGTGTGTTTGAATCAGGCTTAACTTGGTTTAGGGCCCAATTAAAGGATTCGAGTTCGAATGGGCCTAATGCCTGACCTGAGGCCCAAGGCCCATATGGGTGAATAAGTTCATTAGGGTAAGTCGGCCCATCATAAGGTTTAAAGTCCATTAGTCAAGTTGGGTTCGATAGGATTTAAGGTTGAATGAAATGGGTTAGGCCCATTAGGATAAGTTGGGCTTAATAATTTCAATTGGGCCCTAATAGTAACCAAGGCCCATTAATTAAATTGAGCCCATTAATTAAATCTGAAGTCCATTATGAAATTAAGGCCCAATTAGAATTAATTTCGTGTAGGGCCCAAGCCAATTTCTAAAGTTAACCAATTAAGCCCATTTAGCCCATTTTAAGCCCATTAGTCATTCTAGGCCCATATACATTAATGAGCCTCATCTTTAATGTTCCAAACCATCATTGGGCCCATTAAATTGAATTTTCGTCCATTATAAGCCCATTAACCCAATTAGGTTCAATTAGGTTCATTTAGGCCCAATTGAGTTAGAATTAAGTTCCAAGGCCCATTACAACTCTTAGGCCCACTATGGTACACGCCTAACTCAACATCACCAGCCCACATTTGACTATTCCAAGGCCCAATTAACCTCCCCCAATCGGTCCACACGCGCGGCCCTTGGCAAACCCGAAGGGTCTAAAGCCCATTTTAGCCTAATTACACAATTAACACTCTAATCAACATTATAAGCCACTAATACCACACACACCACACACATACAACCAGCCTAAGCTAGGATTAGAGGATTGCTTACCGGGGGCGAACGGCGGCGGCTGGGTGGCGCGTCGGGACGAGCGGTAACCGGCGGTTTGGACGGGCGGCTTCGCGGCGGCCGAGAGAGCAAGAGAGGGGTTAGGTCGGGTCGGTGTTCGAGGGGGCCTCACGGCCACAAGGACAAGAAGAAGAGCTTGAGAACTTACCAAGGAACGGTGGGAACGGGATGGTGGACGGCGGCCGAACGAGGAGACGACGGCGACGACGACGTTGGCGTTCGGGCGGCCGCTTGAAGAAACGGAGAAGAGAGAGGGAGATGAGGCTCGGTCGGTCATCCAAGACCACGGGAATGGAGAGACAAGGGATAGGGGAGGCTTACCGTGGCGTTTAGGGACGTCGGACGGCAACGGGAAGGGCGGTGGACGACGGCGTTGCGGTGGCCGGGGGGACGAACAAGAGAGGCCGAGAGGGAGAGCGATCGGGAGAGAGGAGAGAGGAGAGAGAGTGGCCGGCCGAAACTAGGGGAGGAGAGAGAGAGTGAGGTTTATAATGGTTATAATAACCAAAATTCAAAATAGGTAAGGGGGTTAGGTTTGGGAAATTTGACATGATGTGAGTGATTGATTGATGGATTTCATGGGGAATTGGACCATGACGCGATTGATTTGACACTTGATTGATTGATGGGATTGACGTGACATCTGATTGATGTGACATCTGATTTGACTTGCCTCGATTTGCGTGCCAAATGCACCGATCGGGTCCGAGCGCGAACGGATTTTAGACTGGATTTGTGTCGGTCTGTCGAATCTACTCTCAAAAATCCTAATTAGTCTCATTCTAAGGTCTGAGCATTTACCGGGGCATTTCGGTAATTTTTCCCTTCACGTCTTGCTTCACGACGTGCACCGGCTGTCTGACCTTTAGTCGACATTTCCGAAACCGACTTCATTTCTTCATTGTGTTCATCTTACTGATTCGATTATCCATCGTCAGATTTCATTTTGCGGTCAATTTCATCAAATATCGACTCAGTCTCAGTCTCAAGCCAACGGGCGGCTGATGGGAAAATTTCCCAGGTAGCCTTTCCCCTTCGGTTGGTCAGCTCAGGGTAGCTAATCCTGAGTGAGCGTCGACTAGAGTGTATTAATGAAGTATTTCCATTCATTTAGAAAGTCTGACAATTGGGTCGAATTTTCAGACTGTTACATGAGGTGGACTGAGTCCCGCTGTTACTGGTCTAGATTTTGAGAGCGTAGATAGCATGACCATAGATGAGGTTTTCTTTTGGGGTCTGTACTTAACGCTCTATGTATATAAATATGATATGTATTTCCTTTTGTAAAATGTTCTTGTCTTTCATACTACCCTATTATCTTGTGTATGCATGCATGTATAGAAGACACGCTTCCGCAGGACTGTGTAGCATTGCGCTAGTGTCATCTGGCCGCGATGAGTGTCCTGGGCAGTCGCTAGTCGTAGGCCAGGTGTACGCAGGGTTCTCACGATATGAGCGGGATGTCGCGGGCTCGATTGGGGCTCGGGGCGTGACATTACTGTCATGCCATTTGGATTGGCAAATGCCCCAGCCGCGTTTATGGATATGATGAATCGTGTATTCAAGGAGTTTTTGGATCGATTCGTGATAGTCTTCATCGACGACATATTGGTGTATTCGAAGAATTCTGAAGACCACGAAGAACACTTGAGGATCGTTCTACAGACACTAAGGGAACATTCCCTGTACGCCAAGTTCAGCAAGTGTGAGTTTTGGCTCAATAGAGTGGCGTTCCTTGGACATATAGTGTCTGGCGAAGGAATATCGGTAGATCCAGCAAAGATCGAGGCAGTAGAGAAGTGGCCGAGGCCTACAACCGTAACTGAAGTAAGAAGTTTCCTGGATTGGCTGGGTATTACAGATGCTTCGTGGAAGGTTCTCCGCGATAGCCGCTCTAATGACAAGGTTGTTGAAGAAGGAATCGAAGTTTGAGTGGACAGCGAAGTGCGAGGGAAGCTTTCAGGAGCTAAAGGATCGACTAACTTCCGCGCCAGTATTGACCATCCCATCCGGACCTGGGGATTTGAGATTTACAGCGATGCTTCGCTAAGAGGTCTGGGATGTGTTCTAATGCAGCATGGACGAGTAGTGGCTTATGCGTCTCGGCAGCTAAGGCCGCACGAGATGAATTACCCAACGCACGACCTGGAGTTGGCTGCTATAATTTTTGCGTTGAAGATTTGGAGGCATTATCTGGTGGGAGAGAAATTCCAGATTTACACAGATCACCAGAGTCTGACGTATTTGTTTTCGCAGAAGGAACTGAACATGAGGCAGCGTCGATGGATGGAGCTATTGAAGGACTACGATTGCGATATCCTGTACCATCCAGGAAAGGCGAATAAGGTGGCGGATGCTCTGAGCCGAAAGTCGAGCATCGCGCATATGATGGTAAAGGAATGGACGCTGCTAGAAGAAATCAGAGACTCTGAATTCAAGGTTGAGATAGGAAGTCTCTCAAGCCTAATGGCTACTCTACAGATCGAGCCAGAGATTCAACTGAAGATCAAAGAATTGCAGTCTACGGACCCTGATATCCAGAAGATCGTGATGATGGATGCAGAAGAGAGGAAAGATGATTTCAAGGTGACTGAAGACGGGATGTTAAAGTTTAAAGGGCGACTGTGTGTACCAAATGACGAAGAGCTAAAGGAAAGGATCTTGGCTGAGGCTCACAGGAGCAATTATAGCATCCACCCTGGAAGTACGAAAATGTACCAGAACCTACGTCAGCACTACTGGTGGAACGGAATGAAGGTGGATGTGGCTAAGCCATGTAGCCAAGTGCTTGACATGCCAGCAAGTGAAGGCGCAACATTGCAAGCCTGGAGGACTGCTACAACCATTGGAGATCCCAGAGTGGAAATGGGAACACATTACCATGGATTTCGTGACGGGACTGCCGAGAAGTCAGAGAGGAAATGACTCGATTTGGGTGATAGTGGATAGACTGACCAAGTCCGCGCATTTCATTGCAGTACGAAAGGATTCCACATTGGAGAAACTGGCAGAACTGTACGTGAGGCAGATAGTAAGACTGCATGGGGTGCCAGTAAGTATTGTGTCAGATAGGGATCCTCGCTTCACAGCCACATTCTGGAAGAGTCTGCAGGGTGCTTTGGGAACAGAGTTGAGATTTAGTACAGCTTACCACCCTCAGACCGATGGACAGTCGGAAAGGACCATACAAACGCTGGAAGACATGTTGAGAGCGTGTGTAAAATAGACTTCAAAGGTGGCTGGGAAGAACAGTTACACTTGGTAGAATTCGCCTACAACAACAGTTACCAGCAGAGCATTCAGATGGCTCCGTTCGAAGCGTTGTATGGAAGGGCCTGCAGGACGCCAATCAGTTGGGACGAAATTGGTGAGAAGAGCATAATTGGCCCAGAGTTAGTTCAGCTGTCAGTAGAGACAGTCAAGGTGATCAGAGATAGACTGAGGACCGCCCAGAGTAGACAGAAGAGTTATGCAGACAAGAGACATAAGCCATTGGAATTTCAAGTTGGAGATCATGTCTTTCTGAAGGTGTCGCCGATGCGAGGACTATCTCGGTTTGGCAAGAAGGGAAAGCTGAGTCCCAGATTCGTTGGGCCATTCGAGATTTTGGAGAAGATCGGAACACTGGCTTATCGTGTGGCACTGCCGCCGAACTTGTCGCAGATCCATAACGTGTTTCATGTATCGATGCTCCGGAAGTACGAGCCGGACCCTGGCCATATACTCGATCATGAAGTCATTGAAATGGATGACCGCGTTTCTTACGTGGAAAGGCCAGTAAGGATTGAAGATCGTAAGGAGCAAGTGCTCAGGAACAAGACAATCCCATTGGTCAAGGTCATTTGGGAGCACCATAGAACCGAAGGAGCTACATGGGAGAGCAAAGACGAGATGAAGAAGAAACACCCCCATCTTTTTGAATGAGCAAGTGTAATTTTAATTTTGGAGTAAGAACTTATAGACTGTAAATTTCGAGGACGAAATTTTATAAGGAGGGAAGAATTGTGACAGTCTGAAAATTCGACCCATTTGTCAGAATTTCTAAATGAATGGAAATGCTTCGTTAATACACTCTGGTCGACGCTCACTCAGGATTAGCTACCCTGAGATGACCAACCGAAGGGGAAAGGCTATCTGGGAATTTTTCCCAATCAGCCGCCCGTTGGCCTGAGACTGAGACAGAGTCGGTATTAATGAAATTGACCACAAATGAAATCCGACATTGGAAAATCGAATTAGTAAGATAAACACAACGAAGAAATGGATTCAGTTTCAGAAGCGCCGCCCGAAGGGCAGACAGCCGGTGCACGTCGAGAAGCAAGACGTGAATGGAAAATTACCGAAATGCCCCCGGTAAATGCTCAGTCCTTAGAATTAGTTGAATTAGGATTTTTGAGAGTGGAATCGGTAGATTGAAACCAAATCCAGTCCAAAATCCGTTCGCGCTCGGGACCCGATCGGTGCATTTGGCACGCAAATCGAGGCAAGTCAAATCAGATGTCACATCAATCAGATGTCAAATCAATCAATCAAGTGTCAAATCAATCAATCATGGCACAATTTCCAAGAATGTCAATCAAATCAAGTCAAGTCTATGTCACTATTATACCTACCCCACTATAATCTTCATTTTTGTCCCATATGCATTATAATCTATCTCTCACTCTCTCTCCTCCCCCACTTGAAGTTTCGGCCGGCCACCTCCTCCCTTCCCTCTCCCGAATTCTCTCTCCCTCTCGGTCTCTTCCTCTCGTTCGCCGGCCGCCCGCAACGCCACCGTCCGGCTTCCTCCGCCGCCACCGCCGTTCCATCTTCGCTCGGTAGGTCCTCTAATCTCTTCCCTCGTTGTTCTCATGGCCATGGGAGCCACCATACGCCGCCGACCAGACCTGATCTCTCTCCCTTTCTCTCTTGGCCCGTGAAGCCGTCCGCCGCGAACACCGTCCGTCGCCCGTCGTCCGCCCTTGCCGTCACCGTCCAGCCTCCGTGTCACCTTGGTAAGCCTTCTCTTGCCCTTTGTCTCTCCCTTTTCGTGGCCATGGAGGCCACTTGAACCCCGAACCGGCCTGATCTCTCTCCTCTCTCTCTCGGCTTCGTCCGCCCGTGAAGAACACCGGCCATTGACCGCCCCATTCCCGTCGTCACCGTCCCCATCAGCCCGTACCGGTAAGCTTCACTCCCTAATCTTGACCTAGGCTAGTTGTATATATGTGTGGATTGTTGTGTTAGTAGCTAATCAAGGTGATTAGTTTGTAATGTGAGTAATTAGGCTTAATTGGACATTAGGCTAACTATGTATATGTGAATGGGCCTAAGGTGTGGGCTGATGACATGTTAATTGGGCCTTGAAAGGCTATGCATGGACCGATTGGGGAATATAGGCGTGAGGTGTGATGGGCCAAAGCAAACTAGTGGGCTTGGGGACCTAATTTCTTGCTAATTGGGCCAATTTGGAACTTTTGGGCCCAAATCTTGGTAATGGGCCTTTAATGGACGAAATTTGAATTTGATTGGGCCCAAATTATGATTATGAACATCAAGACATAAGGCCCATTAATGTACATGGGCTTAGAGTGACGAATTGGGCCTAAACTAGTCTAATTGGGCTTAACAGGCTAGCCCTTGAAAATGGGCTTGGGCCCTACACGAATTTTAACATTAATAATGGGCCTAAATCTTATATTTAATCTTAGAATTTATTCATGGGCCTAAGAATGGTTAGTGGGCCTTAGATACTATATGGCCCCAACTTAGTTTAATAAGCCCAACTTGGCTTAATGGACCTAACCCATCTTTTTGGACTATGAACCTTAATGGGCCCAACTTGACTAATGAGCTTGAAACACTGTAATGGGCTAACTTACCTTAATGGGCCTAACTACCTATGTGGGCCTTGAACCTTAGAACGGGCTTTAGGCCCATTCGAAGGTAAATCTGCTAATTGGGCCTTAACCCAAGCCAAGCCTGACTAATTACACCTGAGGAGTTATTAAAATGCTAAATCATTAATCGTGGGTTACTAACTCCCAGGGAACTAACATGGGCGATTGGGCTTAGGCCGAGTTACCGAGTCCGTTAAGACAGGATTCTAATTTATATGGGTTTAACCAGAGAAATAGTATGAGATATTCTATCGAGCCCGGCTGGTAGAGGATCCGCGTGCAGGGCACTCGATCTCTTATAGATTAGCTTGACGAGCACGTGATTACTTTGATGACTTCTTGATGTGCTCTGTACTTGTACTTATATATCAGTGCATGCATGCTCTATGACTGAATTGTTGGTTGCAATCATGTGGGCCCGCATACATTGAGAGCATGACATGAGTCACCAGAGATGTGACATGAGAAGGTGCCCCAGAGGCGTTGTTCGCGGGGAATTGGAGAGAAAAGGGAGTAACTAACGTAAGGCGTCAGATACGCAGTTGAGGAAATTTGCCGAGTGGCACTGTTGGATGAGCCCTGATGGGAATTGGAGTGATAGACGGGCATGATCCATTGGGATCCGTTATGGCCGACTGAGGCCTGCATCATTGGCATATGGCATTATGGTTGACTGGTTATTATTGCCCGTCTGTATATTATGATTTGCATTGATATGTCTTGCCTGTCTACTTATACGTTGAGGGTCTGCTACCGAGGGAACTGAGAGTGTCTAAACCCTGGCACGCGAACCTAGTCCACTGGATAGGACCGACCCCACAAGTATACGCTACCCTACGCTAGGATTTATGGTGAGTGTGACAGTCTGAAAATTCGACCCAATTGTCAGAATTTCTAAATGAATGGAAATGCTTCGTTACTACACTCTAGTCGACGCTCACTCAGGATTAGCTACCCTGAGATGACCAACCGAAGGGGAAAGGCTATCTGGGAATTTTTCCCAATCAGCCGCCCGTTGGTTTGAGACTGAGACTGAGTTGGTATTTAATGAAATTGACCACAAAATGAAATTCGACCTTTGGCAAACGAATCAGTAAGACAAACACAATGAAGAAATGAAATTGGTTTCAGAAGCGTCGCCCGAAGGGCCGACAGCCGGTGCACGTCGAGAAGCAAGACGTGAATGGAAAATTACCGAAATGCCCCGGTAAATGTTCAATCCTTAGAATGAGACTAATTAGGATTTTTGAGAGTAGATTCGATAGACCGACACCAAATCCAGTCCAAAATCCGTTCGCGCCCGGGACCCGATCAGTGCATTTGGCACGCAAATCGAGACAAGTCAAATCAGATGTCACATCAATCAATCAAATGTCAAATCAATCACATCAATCATGGCACAATTTCCAAGAATGTCAATCAAATCAAGTACAAGTCTCATCCATGTTACTATTCTACCTAAACCCATTATAAACTTATTTGAATTTTAATGGGATTATAATCTCCCTTCTCTCTCCTCCCCCTCATTCATTTTCGGCCATTCCCTCTCCCTCTCTCTCCCGAATCCCTTCTCTCCCTCTCGGCCTCTCCCGTTCGCCCGTTGCCGCCGAAGCCGCCGACCGTCCGCCGTGAAGCCCGCCTCCACACGACGCCGTCGTCTCGTCCCCGTCCTGGTAAGCCCCTCATCCCTTCGTTCCGTGGCCCTTTGTCCCTTGGTTGAGGCCGAACCGAACCCAACGTCTCCTCTCTCTCGTTTGTCCTAGCTCGCCCGCCGGCCACCGTCCCCGTCGTCGTCGTTCGCTCAACGTCGCCACCGTCCAGCCTCCGTGCCACCTTGGTAAGCCTTCTCTTGTCCCTTGTCTCTCCAATACCGTGACTATGGAGGCCCCCCTAAGCCCCGAACCGGCCTGACCATCTCTCTTTTTCTCTCGGCCTCATCCGCCCGAGAAGAACATCGGCCGCCGTCCGCTTTCCTTCGCCGACCAGCCGCCGCCACCGACCCATCTAGGTAAGCTCCATCCTAACTCTTAGTTTAGGAGTGTATTGTGAATGGTTGTGTGTTAGTAGCTAAACAACGGTAATTAGTGGGTTGAAATGTATGTAATTAAAGCCTAGTGGGCTTCTAGACTCATCTTGCGTCAATAATGAGGGCCATGAGTTGTGGCCTCTGGGGAAGAATGGGGGATTTTGGGCCCTCGAATGATATTCTAAGGGCTGCAATGGTGTGAATGGGCGTGTATGAAATGGGCAGAAGGTTTATAATGGCTTGGGGACCTAATTCTCTACTAATTGGCGCCTAAACAAATTAATTGGACCATATTGGAATTGTGGGCCTTTATGGACGAAAATGATAATCCACTAGGGCAAAAACTATGTGTGTAATATAAAATATGAGGCCCATAATGTACATGGGCTTTAGACATCAAATTGGCTAAAATAACCGACTTGGGCTTATAGCTAGTCCTGAAAATGGGCTTGTCCCTACACGAATTTAATACTTAATAATGGGCCTAAAATATTATATTAATCTTGAAATTAATTCATGGGCCTAAGATTGGTTTAATGGGGCCCTTGGAACTTAATGGACCAACTTAATTAATAGGCCCAAACTTGGATTAATGGGCCAAAACCAACTCCATTGGACCTGAAATAATTGACCCAAACTGACTAATGGGCCTTAAAAACACTGTAATGGGCCGACGTACCCTAGTGGATTAATGACCCTTGTGGGGCTTGAACTTTAGACGGGCTGTGTAGGACTATTCGAACCTGAATCAACTAATTGGGCCTTTAAACCAAGCTAAGCCTAATCAACTACACCCGAGGTGGTTTTATTGAAATACCAAATTCATAATCGAGGGATCTAAACTCCCAGGGTTACTTACCAAGGGCGATTGGATTAGCTGAGTTACCTAGTCGCCATGATGGGGTTCAAATTTATATGGGTTTAACTAGAAGAAAATAGTATGGTGTGACAGTCTGAAATTCGACCCATTGGCGGAATTTCTCAAATGAAGAAATGTTTCGTTAATACACTCTGGTCGACGCTCACTCAGGATTAGCTACCCTGAGGAGACCAAAAAAAAAAAACGAAGGGGAAAGGCTTCTGGGGAATTTTCCTTCCCAAAGAGCCGCCCGTTGGCCTGAGACTGAGACAGGGTAAGTATTAATGAAATTGACCACAAATGAAATCCGGCAGGACAATAGAATCAGTAAAGGTGAAACACAATGAAGAAACGAAGTCAGTTTCGGAATGTCGACTGCAGGTCGACAGCGCGTGCACGTCGAGAAGCAAGACGTGAATGAAAGTACCGAAATGCCCCCGGGGTAAATGCTCAGACTCTTAGAATGAGACTAATTGGATTTTTGAGAGTAGATTCGATAGACCGACACCAAATCTGTCCAAAAATTCGTTCCGCTCTCGGGACCCGACGGTGCATGGCACGCAAATCGAGGCAAGTCAAAATCAGATGTCACGTCAATCGGATGTCACACAATCAATCAAGTGCTCAAATCAATCATCAGTCACATCAATCATGGTTCATCCCAAGTGTGCAATCACTAACAAGTCACTTTCCCCATCACCTACTCATAACTCATTTTTGATTTTTCTAAACTATTATATCTATCTCTCTCTCTCTCCGGGCTTCACATCGGCGGCCACCACTCCCTCTCCTCTCTCCCGAGTCTCTCCCTCACGGCTCCCTCACGTCCGTCGGCGCCCAAGAGGAGACTCACACGCTTTAGCCCCGTCGTCACCGCCCTTGTCGCCACCGACCGCCACCGCGTGACTCATCTTCCTCCCGGTAGCTTAGCCTTCTCCTCCTGTCTCCGCTGGACGCGGAGGGCCGTAAGCCATGATCCCGTCTCACCTAGAGCTAAGTTCGTCCGCGTGAAGCCGCCGAGCCAACGTCCACGTCGGCGTCGCCGACCGCCGTCGACTCCATCCCGTCGCCCCTGTCGTTATGGTGAGTTCCTTGGCCCTTGTCATTGCTATTTCCGTGGCCCTGGAGCAAACATGAACCACGAACCCACCTCACACTCTCTCTCCTCCGGCAGCTTCGTTCGCCGCGAGCTTCCACCGGCAGTTACGTCCTCATCCACGTCTAGTAGCCACCGGAACAGCGCCTCCACGTTCGTCCGGCCATCATAGGTAAGCTCCACCCTCTAATCTTGGACTAGGCTAGTTGTATTCCATGAGTTGATGGTTGTATTAGCGGTAGATTATGTGATAATGTGTATATGTGCAAATTAGAATAATGGCCTAGGCCATATGAGCTTGGTATTGGGCCGTGCCGTGTGGGTAATTTTGGGAGTGGAACGGCTTGGAATTGTATATGTGGGCTCTTTGATTAGTGAAATAAGCGTTGAGGACTAAGGGGCTAAGTGGACTAATGGGCTTGGGGTTTAAATAGAGGTAATCGGGCCTAAACAACACTAATTGGATCCAAATTGTAAATAGTGGGCCTAATTAGACGAAATTGGATTTGATGGGCCCAATTTATTGATCTTGACACTTATAATTTTGAGGACCAACAATACTATATGGGCCTAGAGTGAATATATGGGATAAAATAGACTAATGAGGGCCTCATGAACAACTGTGAAAATGGGCTCGGCCATACCGAATTTAGATTAATAATGGGCCTTAATTTAGAATGGAATTAAAGAATTAATCCATGGGCCTGAAGATTGGTTAGGGCCTTAGTCACAATTGGCCCACGGAATTAACTAAGACCAAACTTAACTAATAGCCCTAAACAATTTCACTTAACCTTGAACCCTTAATGGGCCCACCCAACTGACAAGGACTTAAAACTTCATTAATGGGATGACTTACACTAGTGGACCTAATTACCCGTGTGGGCCTTGGA
>JAGVVM010010797.1:0-15695 GCA_019149425.1 Psidium friedrichsthalianum
GGTACCAAAGTGAGTGCCGTATGCAAATATTAACACTTGAGGTGTTCTTCTGTCAATTTTAATTGTGTCAATTTATTTCTAAATCTTGCACTAATACCAATTCAATACATTTGAACGGCTGGCGTTGACGTAGATAATTTTAATTTATATCATTCTTTTCTTTTTTTTCTCTTCCCACTATGGTTGGCTAGGGATTCCCAGCCTCATCCAAGCTGGGCGAGGCCATCGCGACCACAAGCGAAGGCGGTCTCACCCTTGGCTGGCAAGGCCTTTGTTGCCTTTGCCCGTGGTTGCGTCTTGCCAACCCAGACCATCACGAGGTGTAGCCACGGGTGAGGCCAGCCTCACTAGCCGTGGTGAAGATGAGGTTGGCCTCGCCTAGTGCTCGGCGAGCTCTAGTGACCCTTGCTGACCGCGATGAAAAAAAATAGAGAAATAAAAGAAAAATTATTAAAAATTATTCATGTCAGTACCGGTAGTGCAAAATGGGCTGATTGACATAAATACAAAATAATTAGGACTCAATTGGCCAAAAAATAAAATAAAAATAAGTTTAGGACTAAATTGACATAATTATAATAAATTTATGAATTTTTTGATAATTTTCCTTATTCTTGACATAAATCCCACCACGCAGCAGATGCACAACATGTCAAATAGGCGAATGATTTGCAGAGTATAGGGTATATTAGTCATGTCTGCATAATATTTAGAAGATGTCTTTAATTGTTAGCAACATGCTGACGAAATATTAAATCACAAGGTTGGAATACTCGGGTAAGTTACGAACAATCGTTGCTTTTACAAGTGACAGCGTCTTCAGCCAGTACAATACGAATTGCTTAGATACTTTCACAATTAGTGTTGGTTAACGGCCGTATCTTACGAAAATGATAACTATTTTACCACAAGGATTTGAGTACGAGTAGTTAAATCTATTAAAAGATTGAATAGAATACTATTACATTGACAGTCGTAAATCGCTATACCGTTCGTAAATTACAACCGCTAACCATACCGACCGGTCAACATCTGCACGATATTCTCACCATGATACGGAATTTATTACCACTGTTACCTATTTACCATACTCAAAAGAAAATTTCGTTTTTGCTGAGCGGTTAGGAACATCGACTTTGAGGACATTCATGTACTCTTTTGTCATATACGTGTAAGGTTAATCTTAAAAAAAAAAAAAAAATCACACGCCAAAAGAAGCTAACTCTAAACAGCACAAATGCCCTTCCTCCCTCTTTCTTATTCCTTTTTATTCCAGGAGCAAAAGCACAAATCCCCAACTATCTGCGGTCACGGAACACCTTTCGAGACCCACGAACTTCTTAAGTTCGGGCCGTTAATCTGTGCAGCTAATCCTGACTCAAGCAGTCTGCACGCGGCTAGTGAGGTCGAACATATGACCTCCAATTCTCGAGCTAGAAAAACTATGGACGAGAGCTCAAGTAGAACTTCCAATGGTTGCCCCGTGTGGACTGTGGAGCCGATCCTCTCCCAAAAACTGATGAACAGGAAAAAACTATTTGTCTTGTAGTGCAAAATCTCATTACTGTTGACCTGATCAAAGTACATGATAACGCAGGAGCGTTGAAGTGCAACCAATCGATCATCAAGTCTTATTCAACATTTGCACTTTAGATATATGGTGTTAGGAGAGATCTCATGTTATTCAATAAAAATGAAGTGTAAAGTCATACCAACACGCCCGTCATGCTACATGTGCATTGGTTATTAATATTACGATCTCCAACTTGAGTCAACTAATTCCATTCACACTTACATCACTCTATTAGACAAGATAGACGATGATTATTGTATCTGCCAACTTTTTTTTTTCTTTCTGAATTGATCAGAAATATTTGCAATGTGACGGATACCATTAGGTGAAGATCTGTCGGTCAAGGTATTGTGTCTGAATAGGTCGAATTGACATTTATAGCAATTTGCAGAAGTTGAGCAACCTGAGTTTTATTTTAGTCAACTATAGGTGGCTTCGTTTAAACTTCGGATCTGGTTGATCCCACATAAGTTAGAGCGGAACGAAGGAAGAACGGGTCACCTGTATAGATAGACTGAAGAGGCATGCTTGTTGCATCATATATTAGCAGACGTGCACCCAGCATGCGTAATGCCTGCATGTAAAAAATTGATGATTGAAAGACTAAGGAATAAAGATAGTCAGTATATGAAATTCTTTTTTTTTTATACCAAAAAAAGAAAAGTATACGGAATTTTTAAATTACTAAATAATGCAAAGAAATTATTGATATGGTCACAATTTACAGGATACGACCAAGATCTCTAAGCCCAACTGGCATTTAGAATGTTATTATCCATTTTCATATTTTATTACCTAAATGTCCCTGTTAAATTTGCCGGAGGCTCATAGAAAACTCTAATGGAAGTACTAGTACATGTACCGAATAATGGGACAAAAAATAAAAGACTCTACATGCCAAATTTTTGGAGGATCAACTAATTAGAAGACGAACTCGAAGATTTTCTCTCTTGCCCGAGACGATTTTTTTCCTCTCTTCTCCTTGAAGAGTTCCCCCCTACCCATGGTGGTAGTCTCCTACCCAAATCACACTTCATACGAGAAACCCTAATCATCCTGAGTCCATACTGTTTTCTTTTTTTACAATTCAAATTTCACAGAAAAATCCACCCCTCGAACCCTTTAAACAATGGCCAAAACCTATAGAGGCCTTTTTACGAAATAGGGGTAAAAAAAATCAATTTTACTGATTTGGGTCTTCTCATACAAAAATTACAGAAAAGGGGTCCGTCCGACAATGCTAGTGCTAGATGGACCCTGGTTCAGCAGGAGGGGGGCCGCACGGGAAGTTCGACAGCCCTACTGTCGAACTACTACCCGTTCGACAACAGGACCTGCCGAATGGTGGGGGGCCGTTCGGCACCAACCCTGCCGAAGGGCACCCCTGCCCTTCGGCAGCCCTCCCCCCTTCCCCCCTCCCCGCTCCCCCAAGGGCCCTCTTCGCCCCCTTTTTCGCTGAATTTCAGAAGACTTCTTCTGAAAGTTCACGCGGAAGGCCCTCTTTTTAGAAGCAAACTTCTGAAAATTTTACGTGAAGTTTTAGAAAAAAGCTTCTGAATCTTCACGTGAAATTTCAAAAGCTAAAGCTTCTGAAACTTCATGTGAAGCTTTCAGAAAGATGATGCTTTTGAATCTTTCACTTCTATTAAAGGTGAAGACGGAGAGAAACGACTTGGCCCTTTTACGAAGACAAAGAGAGGGAACAGAAAGGAAATAGAGAGAAAGCAGAGAGAGAACCGAGAGAAAATCGATAGAGAAAAGAGGGATTTGGAAGTCACTCGTCAATTTCGCATGTCTCCGTATCCGCGGTCAATTATTCCGTCAACATTTTCTCGCCATCAAATCATATAATATTTTACTTTATAATATTTTTTCTTTTGCCATTTGTGTTTTTCGTTTCGTTGCATGTAATGTTAATTTTTTTTACACGGCAGAGAAATTAGAAGAGTGGAAGTATCAATTTCTCCCATCTCGACACATGCACGATTTTTGGGTTAAGGTAATGCCTATATCCTTGTTAAAACATGCTATATTTTAGTACTATGCAATCACTGTTTCGTTGTTGTATTATGATGTTTTACATGTTATTTAGTCCGAAAAATATCTTATTTTTTGCTCTACATATATGTTTTGCTCTGAAAAATATCTTATTTTTGCGCTACTCATATCACTGTTTTGCATATTGATACATGTCTCGCGAAAGATTTTGTGCGTATTAAACCCGTATTTCATCATGATTTTTCAAATTTGGAGGGTTAATTAGAGATGATTTTAAAAATATTGAAATAATAACTGAATCTACATGTCGAACGAAAAAATTTGTGGAAAAACCTTATTATCATAGGAACTGGTAATTAGATCAGACAATGTAGATTTGATCTCTAGTTAAAAATGAGCCGTTGTAATTTGTTGCCTAATGTAACGAACGTGGGCTACCCACTTGGACAAACCTTAACCATATAATTTGTTTATAATAATAAAAATTATCCCAAACAATAGAAAAATTTGAAAAAAAATTGGAAAAAAATATTTAAATAATAATAACAACATTCCTAAAATTTTGTCGAACCGACCCAGTCTGGAAAATGAATAGGAAAAGAAAAAAAAAAGAAGAAAAGAAAACATTTTAAAAGAAAAATAATAATAATAGATAATATTAAAAATGGAAGCGACGCCGTTATTTGGGTCAAACTCCTGAGTGCCCGTGTCCGGTTGATCTAATTGATCCAGGCAGAAAATATTAAAAAAATAATAAAAAATAAAAAATAGGAAATCACAAAAAAATTTAAAAATGATGATCCAAATAATAAAATTTTCTAAAAAATTAGGAAATATTTCACAAAGAAAATTTTGAAAATCTTAAGAATTAGAATTTCGTCAATTAATTGACTAGATGTTATTGTTGATAATTTTGGTCTTTTATTCATTTCTAAATGACGATTGTATCCCTTATCTATAAATATTTTGAAAGAATACCTAAATTCGTAAATATTTTTGTGACCCTATTTATTTCATTTGTTATATTGATAGTTATAATGTTCATTTACTAACATGTAGAGAAAATAAATTATAAAATTTTATATGCAAAATAATTTATAATTTGTTCGTTTAACAGGATATTTACATCTTTTGTGACTATAAAATGAGAGGTAGAATAGTACAAAATCACTTTGGATATGATTACGAAGGTAGACAATGTGCTATATTTGAGTTTGAAAATATATCCACATTTGATGAGTTACGTACTACGATTGAGCTTAAGTTGAATACAACAGAAAATCAATTTATTCACAGTATGATGTATAGACAACCGGTTGGAACAATGATGTATAACATTGTGGATGTGCATAATGATAGCATAGTTCAGAAAATCCAACAGTTTGTATGGTTGTCCGGTTATATGGGGTTTCTATAGTTTTATGCTACTATAGAAGAACATCAACCAATAAATGATTCAATTGGAGAAGGTTCCAATGTTGGTGAAGATGATATTGATGTAGAGACTCAATACGTGCAGTACGATGATAACGATGATAATAATGATGATGATAGTGATGAAGAAGATGATTCATGATTGGGTAGTGACGACAACGATGAAGAAAATGACGAAAGTGGCGATATGAATGCTTACTATAATACCCATTGTAATAATCCCATTTTGCCGTTAGTACATCCACCACTCTATTCAGAGATTGACTATGATATGATGCAAGTCGATACAAGAACTAAGCGGAGCCATACGTTGTGACAGTCCGGAAATTCGACCCATTATCGAGATTTCAATAACGAATGGATGTGTTTCATTAATGCGTTTTAATCGATTCTCACTTAGAATTAGCTACTCTGAGATGACTAATCGAAGGGGAATGGCTACCTAGGATACTAAAGTACGTGGACTTGACCGGCCGATACGCGTATTTCCTAAATAGCCATCCGTTGGTTTGAGAATTCGACAGAATCGTTATTTAATGGATTTGACCACGAAATGAATTCCGATCTTGGACAATAGAAATTTTCATGAAAGTTACAATGGAGGATTGGATTCAGTTGCAGTTGGATCGCCAGTTAGCCAGACAGTTGGAGAACGTCACGAAGCAAGACGTAAGTTGGAATTTTACCGATTTGCCCCTGGTCTGTGCTCAGTCTCTAGATCAAGAGTGATTATATTTATGGTAGACTGAGTGCATCAGTATAGTGAGATTTTCAGTTTGAGTTCGTTCGCACTTGGTTCCCAATCAGTGCATTTGGCACGAATCACAAGAAAGTGTCTCGTCGAACGTCCCATCAATCAATCATGTCTTGTCAATCAAATCAAGTCAAGTTAAGTCATTTCAAGTCACCTCACTCAATCCATCAAGTCTAAATCAATTTTGAAAAACCGCATCAATCACCCCACTTTCTATTTTGCTTTTTTGTCCTATTAGGTATTATAATCTAAGAAGCCTCATTTCTCCTCTCTCCTCCCCTCATAATTTCGGCCATCTCTCTCTCTCTTCTCTCCCTCTCACCCGAAATCTCCTCTCTTCTCTCCCTCTCTTGGTGATCTCGGCTGGCTGCCCAAAAACGTCGTTGTCTGCTGCCTCCACACCGCCGTTCGAGCCGCCGCTGCCCATCCACCGGCCTTGTCACCCCTTGGTAAGTCTCCTTGACTCTTGTTCTTCCATTTCCTTGGTCTTTAGACCCTCTCATGAACCCCGACCAGCTGCGATTCCGCCCATCCCCTTCCGTTCGTCGTTGTCGTCCGATGGAGCCCCGGTTTTGTGGCTTGTCCCATATGGTTTATTGACCCCTTTAACCCCTAAAGTCACCATTTTTAGGCTTGTGAAGTCCCTTGAAGCCGCCAGACCAGCCCCCACCGTTGCGCCCTCTCTCTTGGCCGTGAGCCATTTCGACCGCCGTGTATCCTGGTCGTCATCATCGTCGTCGTTCAAGCTTCATTCCGGTAAGTGAATCCCCTAACCCTAGCCCAGGAATATGGTATGTGACTTGGTTCGGATTATAGGGTGCATGGTTTAAGAGGAAAAGTTAGAAAATGAGTAGATAATTTAGACCGGTTTAAGCCGTACGAACTAGCGAGCTGATTTGTGGGCTTGAGGGCTTAGTTCATGATGCGAGGAGGATGTTTATGTGCTATGGTGATGGTGTTGGGTAGTGGGAGTGAGTAGTAAGGTTGGATTGCACGTGAAATGGCTAGTTTGGGCCGAAATGGGCTAGTTTAGTTCAATGGACTTAGCGTATGATTTCGTGTGAGATGAATTGGTCTTGATTTATGGGGCTTAAAGGGCTGTCCAAGGGATGATTTGAGTGAAATTTGTGAGTCCAAGCATGGCCCGCGAACTGTGCAAGAGATATGGGCTTAAAATGGGCTTGAGAGAAATTTATACTTGAAATACCATTTTGTCGCGTTCGATGCCTTGTTCGAAAATAGCTGTGCATATGCTTTTGAGATACATGTTTTACAAACATCTCATGACATGCCATGTTACATGTGTACTTCGTAAGAATTTACCTGAAAATTTGTATTTCTATGCCTGCGATGAGTTGCCCGTTGTTGTATATGAAAAAGTGGGGCATGTGGCATATGTGACGTGAAATGATTAATTTGAGAGCATGGCATGCATCATGCGCGGCGAGATAAGGGTGAGGACGGCCCTGAGATGTGTTTACACGGGGAAATTGAAGGGATAAGCGTGTCGGCCTGAGGTGCCTATATGATACTAGTCAGGGCATGGTGCGCCCGGACGTGCACGGCACGGGGTAGCTGGAGTGATAAGGTGCCAACCGAGGTGCCTATATGACACAGGTTGAGGCACGGATCTGATGCGCCTATATGACACAGGTCAGACCTGATGCGCCTATATGACACGGGTTAGACCTGATGCGCCTATATGACGCGGGTCGAGTGGTATTTTGATACCAAGCATTGAGCATTGAACATTGAGCACTGAGCCCTGAAGCATGGCATGATTTGTTCATTAATTTTAACATGTGGGTTCGTTCTCTAGAATGCATGTTTGCTATGTCAATTGGGTAGTGTGTATTATACCTTACTTGTGTCACTGTCGATGAAGATAATTAGATAGTACCGATTTGCCCTAGAACTGCATGTTAGGGCCGAACCGATGAGTTGTACCGTATCTTACGCTAGGTTAGTGGAGAGCTTATTGAGTCTTTGACTCACTGGCATTAGTTACCAACATTTTCAGACACCTGACCATAGTGATGAGCATTCCACCGATTCATTTTGGACTCCCCGTGGAGGTGAAAACTAATGTGAGACATTTTGCAGAGGCCGATGGTACAGTTTGGTCTAGGCACCTTACTACCGTATGGGTAGACCCTAGAGGTCCATTTTTGGTACCCCATAGATACGAGGCTTTGGATGGTCAGGAGAGGCCAGGAGTTCAGGGGACCAGTGAGAGCTTTTGACATCCAATCGAGGAGATGGGAGATCCCTTCCTTCTACGTCCTACGACTTTTGGCGGAGAGATCGTCGACCCTGACCCGAGCGAGCAGCTGCCACCAGAAGGGCGAATGGAGATTGATTGCCACGACAAAGGTGACCCTATGGATACCGAGCCTTCCCCCCTGAGTACGAGGAGGACCCTGAAGAGCTGCCCTAGCAGTCGGACTGGAGCGGTACCGACCAGGAGTAGGCCTTTAGGTTGAGGTGTCTAGTGGAGCATGGGATTTTAGTCGAGTGTTGTATTTCTTTTTGATGGCCTTCTATCCCTAATGCTTGTTGACTATATGCATGTACTGGTGGTTGTTGTTGTTGACTGTGTATCTTCTCTTTTCTACCACATTCTCTTGTGTGCTCGTATGGGTTGGAGTATCGCTTCCGTAGGTTTATTTTTACTATGTACGTTGTCTGGCTGCGACGAATCTTGGGTCGTCGTAGATTGTGGGCCAAGCGAGCGCTGGTGGTTTTCGACGCGGGATCTCGCGAGCCCATAGGGTTCGAGGCGTGATATATGTTGTTTGATCCAGTCAAAGAATTTCGTGTTGGAATGTTATTTCCATCACAAGATGCAGTTCAGTTGGTTGCGAAAGAATATTCTCTATTGAGAAATCATCAATTTCGTAATGAAGAGACAAAGAAAAGAAAATATATTATAAAGTACGGTAATCCAAACGAATCGTGTGATTGGAGGCTCCATGCATTGAATAAAACGGGTAACCTGTTTTGGAAAATAACTAAATACAGTAGGTCGCATACATGTTGTAATCCATAAATGTCAACAAATCATCAGCAACTTGATCAGAAGTACCTCTCCAGCCAGATAGAAGTAATGGTTGCCGTCCAACCAAATATAAAAATCAAGCCATTAATAGCAATGATTAAAGATAAGCTGGGCTTCCAACCTACTTATCGTAAAATCTGGCTAGCTAAACAAATGGTGATTGCCAAAACTTTTGGAAGATGGGATGACTCTTATGGTCAGTTGATAAAGTACATGAATATAACGAAGCTAATGAATTCAAATTTTCATTTGTGAACGAGGATTGCTTGAGCCAAGATTAGAGTCGTAAGGTTTTCAACCGGATGTTCTGGACCTATAAATAGACGATTGAAAGCTTCAAAAGCTGTCGTCCCGTAATTTTTGTCGATGGAACTTTTTGTGCGGCAAATATCAAGGAACGCTCCTATGTGCGGCCTCATTTGATGGGAATAATTATATATTTTTGTTGGCATTTGCTGTGGTCGATCGAGAGACTGTTGATGATTGGTCTTGGTTTATGGATTTGTTATGAATATATGTCACTAATGGCCGAGATGATATTTGCGTAATATCGAACAAACATATCGGGATTCAAAAAACAATGGAGACGGATGGGTAGCGTCCTCCACATGCCCACCAGAGATTTTGCATTCAGTATATTGTCAGCAATTACAATAAATACTTCAAAGATGCCGAAGGCAAAAGAGCTATTCAGATGGCAGGTAAAATTTAATTACGTAATTTGAGAAAATTACTTGTTTATAAAATTGTATAATAAGTACGTATTATTATTGTAATGTATAGCTTACAAGAACCAAAAGTGAAAGTTTCTACATATCATGAATCGAATGAGGGAATTGCATCCACAAATAGCTGAATGATGTGATTAGATTCTTTGGGATAAATGGATAAAAGCTTATGATGAAGGAAAGAGATATGGAGCGATGACCACGAATTTAGCGGAATAGGTTAATGGGATGCTGAAGGGATTTCGTGCTCTGCATATAATAGTTATGGTGAATAAGATATTTTATTAGTTAGTCCATTATTTCGATACAAGAAGAACTATATATATGGCACAAAAGGTTGGGGGATGGATATATACTCAATTTGAGGGTAACCTTCTCCAGAAAAACATTAAAGCTGCAAATAGGCATGAGGTGACCCGGTTCGACTCTTATTCTAGAGTTTTGAAGTTAAAACTGGATATGATAAATCTAGAAGAATAGGGGGCCACAAACACAAGGTTGAGCTAAACTTGCAAAAATGCACATGTGGAAAATTTCAAAAGATGAAAATCTCATGTTCACATGTAATTGCAGTGTGTTACAAATATGCAATTGATTACAATACAATGGTAAATGAATTTTACACTTTAGATAAAACACTTCAGTACTATCGGTACATGTTTCGTCTATTGGCGGATCTAGATTACTGGCCTGAACTTGACGAGCTGCCATTAATGCTAGACCCGAACCGTATTAGAAAAAAAAAGGAAGACCCCATGCATCATGCCGAGAAGTAGTGATTCGACTAACCATTGCAGCTATTGTGGAAAATCAGGACACAATAATCAAACATGTGCATATAGATCGGTTTAAGGTTCTTTACCCTTATGAGTTATCCTGCTTATTCAATAATTTTTTTATCTCAAAAAATATATTATTTCCACCTTTTGTTGGTCATAATCGACATTCGTACAGTTTTAATTGTTTATTTATTCATTTTTAGGAAAAGATTGAGGTAAATGGCGATGGTTTCCTTCTTCAAACCTTAAAAGAAACTATGGATGAGCTGACTTTAATTTTTGAAGCTGTATTAGGAGACTTGAGAGCAAATCTAGCTAATTTATCTTTAGTGTGTGGTTGGTAATGTCATTTGTGTGAGCTCTCAATAAGAATGAACCCGAGAAAATATTTGTGTAATATTTAATTTGTTTTTTTATTCTAATTTTCTTGATTTTTTGTAATTTTTCTAGATTTTTTTAATTCCTTGGAATTTTCATATATGTTTTTATTATCTAGATCGGTTGACCCGACGGAACAGTAATAAATATTGACAGTGAAGCATCAAAAAATGGGACTCAAAGCCGCCTGACCCGATTGACAAAAAAAAGTCAAATTGGGCCCTTAAATGACCTTTTTCCGAAAAATGGACACCAAAATTAAGTTTCCTAGCATGTTTTTCCATCTAGTAGATGTAATTTGGGGGATACAATTATTTGATTTAGTGCAAAAAACCACAAATTTCATTTTTCAATGGAAATTCAATTTTCAATAAATCAAAACCTAAATGACTGAATCAAGCTAAACCATCCCTATCAATGGATTCATAATAACTAAAAATATAGGGTGGTGGGTTTTTTTTTTCATGGGTGCCCCTGCAAAAATTTCATTTTGGGTGATTTGAGAGCCAAAATAAAAAATTCAATTAAGCCCTTTTGTTATAATTGAGAACTTTCGGGCACTATTAGGTCAGATAAAATTTTTAGGCACTATAGGGCGATGTCAAAACTCCTAAAAACTGAAAAAAAAGACCGAAATTGCATTTTTTAAGCCCGATGTGGAGTTGCGTTTGTGAATGAATGCACAATCCCTAATTGGACTTTTCAAATTTAAATGGTCCAACACGAAAAGATATTTAAAATAAAATATTGGACATTTTTCCAATTTTTTACGTCACGAAATCTATTTTTTTTTATGTTTGGATATTTTGTTAATATGGAAAAAATATTAAAAATTACGAAAATTTCCAAAAATTATTTTTCTTCCAAATTGGTTCCTCAAGTTTCGCTAAAGCTTTCAAATATGATTTTTTTAATTTTATAGATTTTTTATGTATTTTCTATTAATTTTCTTTAAAAAATTGATTAAAATTCAAGTGTCAACACATAGCAATATCATATTTATGATGTAAAAAATTCTAGTAAATCAAAATTATAATAATACATAACAATCGTTAACCCTGATTACATTCGATGATGATCTCGTCCCTTTACGTAGCTATCGCGACCCGACCCTCGGGAGAGGGGGTTTGAGTGGGCTAATGGATTGCTAAGCCCGTCATTAAGATTGGGACTTCGCTCGAGCCCTCCCAGATCCATACCAAATCGCGACGGATTTATCGAGCTTGATCTTAGTGTGGTCGGTGACATGTGTATTGGTGTACGTGCAATGTGAGTCGCCACCAATTATTTTTAGAGGGTATGATTGGAAACCCTATCGAGCGATTGGAGGGATCGCTCGATTCTACGAAAACTATAGATTTTGGATTCGGAGACTTAGTTACCCTAATATTGCTATCGACGCCCTTTCGAAACCTAGTTGAGTGATTTCTATCCTAGGGACTTTATGTAGGCGAGATTGGGTGCGATAAGTTCTAGGAAATCTACAGGATCATGCAGGTGGGATTTTTTTATCTTACCAATCACAGTCAATGAAGAAAGTGCGCAGTTAAGGAAATCATACATGGAGAGATCACGCCAGATCAAGTTAAGTTGGGCCTAGAAAAGCCCTAAGAACCTAGGAAATAAGTCAATTGGATTTGGGGGTGATTTGGAAGAATTCGAGTCAGAATGACCAGAAGGGCGAAATGGTAATTTTTAGAGGTTCGAGAAATAAAAAATGTGAAATGATCAAGCAATTGAATGTGGGTTTTTTCCCCAATTTTCACAATTTTTGAGAATTTTTCTGAATTTTAAGAATTTTTCTAATTTTTTTGGAATTTTTCTGATTTTTTTTGGAATTTTTCTGAATTTTCTAAGACTTTGCTCCTATTTTTGACATTTTCTACATTTTTCTACATTTTTATAATTTTTTTATAATTTTTTTTATTTTTTAGAATTTTTGTTTATGATTTTTATGTTTTTTATGATTTTTTTGTCATTTTTCTGATTTATTATTATTATTTTATTATTTTTTTACCTTTTTATTATATTTTCTGGACCGGGTCGGCTTGACTTGACCCACGACTCGAGAACCCACACGAGTTTGACCTAATTCTAAAACGACGTAGTATTGATTTTTATTTGTTTTTCTATTTTCTAATTTTTTTTTTGGATTTTCTTGGTTTTTTAAATGTTTTATTGTTATTATTATTATTTTGTTATACGGACTGGGACAGCTTGACCCAACCCACTACCCAAACCCGGCCTAAGGCCCATTACCCTAGACCCGACGCAAAACCTGTAGTTTTGGGTTAATTTTGAATTTTCAAAATTTTTGATTTTTTTTTATTCCTCTTTTATGATTTTCCCGCTTATTCTTAATCTCATGGCCGAGAATCCTCCACGTGTTGCTATTCTAACCGATCATCCTTCATACTAAACCTACGGCTCTGATCAACTCTATGACTCAATCTTCACCATCCATTTTTATTATTTCTAGAAATGATTAGGAAATTCAAATTACAATTTCTAATCTCAGAAATTACTAGATGACGACAGTGGATCAACCCTAACCGTCCGATCAAAGTTGTTATTTAGCCCAATCCCTTATAACGATCGAGCTGACGTAGCGTCCGAGTGGCGAGTCACATCAGCGTTGACCAGGTCACGAAGAAGGTTTGACCTAGTCAACCTCTAGTCGGAGAAGACAATCGCCGATACCTTGTCGGAGGGCTGCTCCGATATTTGTACTTGACCAAACTTTTCAATTCTAACCACCAATAGAGTCCCAATCAACGGATGATAAACATATCTCAACAACAGACCAAATCAACAACTGGATTGCACCGAACTATCTCCGGCCGAAGCTGATCTCCGGCGAGAGCTCGCCCTAGCCGTATCTAGCACGAATCAGGTTATTAAAACATCGAGCAACACTGTGAGAGCGTGAGAAGAGTTACCTGGCGCTCGGATTGGCTTGATCACACACGAGGTGAGCTCGCGAACTTGCACAGGGCGAAGGTTTTTGGGGGTCAACACAGAGGTTTATGCAACAAAAACAAGAACAAGATGCATAGATTGAATCAGGAAGATGCCAGGAATTGATTGAATGTAGTTTCAGGTTAAAAGAGTAAGAAGACGGAGTTCGGCCATTAATGACCGAGCTCGAGTTCGAGCATGGCAAGTACCTTTTCCGAGATGCTAAGACTGATCTGGTGAGTTGCGGTGACCTTGAACTCTCCAGGAAGCTCGAGGAGACAGTTTGAGGCCTCGATTCTCCTTCGTTGCTTTGGCCAGACCTCAAGCAACTCTCCAAGCTCTTTTGGATATGGTATCCTCAAGAACTTCCCAAGGACTCCCTCTCCTCTCCAAATCTCCCGTCTAAGTATTTCGTCGTCTTTTAGTGTGCTATAACCGTCGCTTAAAACCCCAAAGATCCTCACTATTTATACCCATTTAAGAATCGCGAAGAATCCGTTCAGTTCCCCTCCCCGTCTGCGCGAATCTTCATTCGGGGAAGAAGGTAGGGCTGGGCAATTGGGTCGGGTTGGGTCAATCTAGTCCGACCCAACTGATCTGAATTGCTTATTTTTCTTCAAATTACCCTACCAAGACTCGCAATTTGTTAAATTAAATCCAAAATCTGGTCCTTGACATGACTTTTATCAATGAATGTCAACTTTGTTAACAATACTTGAGGCATTATATAAAAACCCCCCAAATGTTCCCTTGACATCGAAGATCCATTTTGGCAAATCCAAGCTTTTTGATGGCATTTTTTTTTTGCAAAAATTGACACCCACCAATGTATTTAGAAGAGAAAAAAAAATAGGGAATGACGTGCTTTGATTTTCCAATTCAATCCTAGAAAATTTTTAATGGCATTTTAAAAGTGTTTTTAGGGACTAATATTTGTAAAAACTCCAAATTGTACTTTGGTTCTTTTTAGCGAAATTTTCGACAATTCCGTTAATTTTTTGACTTGATTGTATTTTTGGAAAATATAGGGGTTACGACGACTCTAGAAATGCAAAATGGGACAATTACAGAGCTAAATGAAATTTCTATAATTTGTTTCATTACTTTGAAAATGTAATTAACAAAGAAAAACCTCAGTTCCAGATTAATTTTTTCAGATTTCTTTGGTCAAAATGACGAGAAATTAAAATAAAAATATGACTATTTTTTCAATATTTTTGTGACCTCAAATGCTTTTTTTAAAAATTAAATTTTTTTTCGTAATTTTTCTATTTTTTTGAAAATATTAAAAAAACAAAAAATATAAAAATTATTTTTTATTTCAAAAATGGTTTTCCTAGCTTGGCCAAGGTTTTCAAAGTTTGAGTTTGCAATTTTCTCATTTTTTTTATTTAACGAAAATTTTTGAAAATAAAATGTAGGAAAATACTGAAAATACGAAAATTTATTTTTGGGCAAAATTGTATTCCCTAGGCTTGGCCAAGATCCCCAAAGTTTAATTTTAATTTAGAAATTTTTATGAATTTTGCTAAAATTTTTTCTTAAAAATATAAAAAATAGCCAAAAATTAAGTGTCAGCGGTGGCCTTCTGTCCACAAGTAGGTTGTTTTTCAGTGTTTGGTAGGTCTAGTATTAGAACGAACGAACGAGATTTCCGTTTGAGGTGGGATGTGTAGATGACAAGGCATACTGTCTTTCTGACAACGGGGCGTAGTTGTGATGTATCATCAATTGAGCAAACATATCAATAACTCAGACGGTACATATTCTATAGAAGCATATTGGGAACAAGGAGGGAGATCAATCCTTCAGCCATCAGAGAATTGCGGGAGTGTGGGGATTGAAGCGAATGATGGGGTTTTGGGAGGGGGCTATGGTAGGCTCTACGTTCTACTAGTGTGGGGGGGGGAAGAGAGAGAGGGGGGCGGGGAGGGGCGAGCGGGGGGGGAGTTTCGGCAAGGTATTACTTAGTAAGGAGTGTGGGTGTCTCGGCGAGTGGACGAAGTGGGAAGTCTGTGAGGCGGGGGAATAGCGG
>JAGVVM010010799.1:0-12251 GCA_019149425.1 Psidium friedrichsthalianum
TTTTGGCCGAGCCGGACCTCTGCGATCTCGTATTGCCGATCCCCAACCTGAGGGGCGCGTTCTATGGCGGCTCGGGCAGGGTCCAGTTCTTGAAGCAGATCGTCGCGGCCTTATTTGTGATCGGGTGGAACATACTCTCCACGACCATCATTTGTCTCGTCATTAAGCTGGTCATGCCCTTACGAATCCCTGACGAGCAGCTCATGATCGGTGACGATGCGGTCCATGGGGAGGAGGCCTATGCGCTTTGGGGCGACGGGGAGAAGTACGAACCCACCAGACACGGTTGGAACAACACGTTGTCTCATCCGGTGGAGATCACGGCGCCTTCGCCCTATGTAAATGGCTCTAGAGGCGTAACCATTAATCTATGAGCCGATCGCTTGATTTCGCTTGATCGTGCAACGTGCGGACGTACTCATGGAGGACGGATGGAGTGTATATAAATGTTCTGGTGGTCCGAGAATTTGAGGTTAGTCACGAAAGTTGCTGTAATCAAACCTTAGATGACTCTTATTGTTCTTGAGTGTGCAAGTATTGAATAGAGAATCTAAAACAAACCAGTTATCACCCTCATCCTCTCTCGCTCGAGCATTAATCTTACCTTAATACTACTTGAATCGACACGGCAACGCAGCAATATGATTGAGAACACCGAATGACCCGAGAGCGTAAACGGATTACAATGATTATTCATGCTCTCTGCAATTTCTGTTCTTGAATCAGCATCTGAGAAAATGGCGATATGTGGCGCAGATAGGGGTACCTTGATCTGTGCCTGGTCTTCATTGTCTTTGGTGATTGTCTCCATAGATGTATGGACCGTGACACGAGTGCTTAGCTTGTCGTGGTGCCTACTTTCAAGTTCCGGCTCATATGTTCTAGTACTTGCTGCAATTGTCGGAAGTCCGGAGCGTGCAGGTCAAACGAGGGAGGCCGCTGGAAAACAATCGACGCCACCCGAATCAGAATTCTCGCTGTCAATCCGCAAATGCTGAAAGTCTCTTGCTCCGGTTGGAAATCGAAAACATGAAGAATGTACTTCCATCCTAGCCATTCTCTCTCCTCACATCTGTGATTCTCTTCCTGTATTTACCCAACACAAACGTAAAAGTTACACGAAAGGGACAAGTGGGTGGGATCTTGAAGAGGGGAATATTAATGGGTAGAGGAAGAAACCTTCAGAAACATTTCCAAAGGCACGTCGAAAACCACATCCACTTCATCCACATTCGGCGAGGGTGTGAAATCTTCCATCTTCGCGAGTAGGCCGACGACGGGAACGACCTCGAAGAGATGCTGGTTAAAGCGCGACGGTGAGGACATGAGTGAATGATTGAGGACAGATACTGCAAACAGCAAGGCAATAACTTATCATGGTAGAACCTGAGAAAAGAAGGGTTCCAAATTAGCAACAACTTGAACCAGTTCTGGGTCCAAGCCGATCTCTTCCGTGGCTTCTCTTAATGCCGTTGCGGTGTCATCCTTGTCATGTTCTTCCATCTTTCCGCCCGGCAATGCAACATCTCCTGTTTCTCATCATACCGAATCATGGATGTAACTGAGGTGTCCATAAGTGAAGCAATACTCAGAAAAAAAGCGAGTCAACAATGTTAATATCTGTTTTCACCTTACAAATGAATTTGATTCATAGTCACTTACAAGTGATCAACTAATATGCCCCTTGGCAGACTTTGGACTGAAGAAATCTAGAGATCACGAAGATCTAGCGTGGCCAAATTATTGAGAGGTCAACTAGATACTTTTGTCTATGCTCATAATTCAAGTCCGAAGATGTCTTCGTTTATGTCAAATTTCAATGGATAACCATCGAGCGACAGAATTGTATTAGCGCATAAGCAAATGATTATGAACAATCTGTATGAGGCAGAGAGGGCACATATACCAGGATAAGAGGACAGTTTCATCGATCTTTTCGTGAGAATGACTCGAAGCTCTCCTCCGTGGCCTTTGAAGAGGCACACCAAGACGGCGGCTCTACGCTTCCTCCTCGGCTTGATGGGACAACAACAATTGTCATCCTGAGGCGGTTCGTATAGTAAGAGCCGGTTCGTGAGTTCATGAAGAGAATCGCTCGCCACTCCTGAAAGGTTCCCCATGGGTGCAAACCAAGGTCATCTTGCATCCCCAGTGGCTTTAATATTATATTGCATATATTCCACTTTTTTCATGCAACTTGTCTGGGAATATCTGTTCTCTGTGGTAGCCATGGATAGCATCTAAATCCTGAAATTCTTATGGAATTTAGGAATAGAATCTTACTTTGGTTTGTTACTTGGCACGAGTTCGAGTGTGTTTCGTATAGACTCAGTCAAGAAGCAATCACCCGTTCAGAAGTAGATCATTTACTTTGTTCCACAAACATCACTGTAAACCACGTCCACGATCATAAATGTCTCCTCTTTGCCCCTCTTTCCTCTTTTAGGCAATGGAAAGACATGAATCGTAACCAGCATGACTCATCATCTTGCAGCAGGAAAAGAAAAATCTTCTTCTGATTAGCATCGGTATAAAGGCATGTTGCATTACGTTCTTGCACATGCAGGTTGCAAGGCAAGCATCACGACCGACCGCGTAACCATGCCTAATTTAGTCCCAAGGGAAGGGGGTATGTACATGGATTTCGAGTACATGGCTCGGGTTGTAATTAATGGGACAGCAAGTCGAGAAAGATCGTAGAGAAACCAACGACGGTGTACGTTCGGAAACAGAATCTCTCCGAGGAGAACTTATCGAACCAACGACGGCGTACATTTGAGAACTGCTTTGGTGTCAGATTATCAAAGTCTGTAGAAATGGACTCCGAGCTGTTGCTAGGGGAGATTGAACAGGAAATAAAGCAGAGAAGGGTTAGGCTGTCATGGATTGGACTCTGTTCCATGTTCAATTCTCGCGGTTGGTACCTGAAATGCTAAGAGTGCGCATGGTAACACTTCTAAAAGTGAATTTTCGCTCTAAAATTTTCTGATCTAAAAGTGCTTTTAGAGCAAAAATCCGTTTAATAATTTAACTTCTGAAGAAAAATTTATTTGGTAAAAATTTTTACTTCTGAAATTATTTTTCCCCAATTTGAGAAGTTAAAAGAAATTGCTTCTTAACTCAAAAAGTACTTTTCGTCTTATCCTCTTTTCGACCATGCCTGCCTCCGTTGACCTTTGCCACCACCCATTGCTAACTATCGCCTATTGCCGCCCGCACCCGCGCCAGCCACCATCCCCCACCGCCGATCTCCACCACCCATCGCTGCCCGTGCCCACTGCCGACCATTGCCCGTTGCCGCCCACAGCAAACCTTTGTCAATCTTCGCCCACCGCCACCAGCGACTATCGCCACCCCGCTATCGGCCTCCGTTGCCAGCCATTGCCAACTTCCTCCGGCTGCACCCATTGCTACCTGTGGCCAACCGTCCCCTGTGACCACCCTCGATTGTCGCCCACCTTTAGCTAGCCGCCAGCTGTGGACCACTAGACATCGCCGTCCGCAATCACCGGCCCCCACCACCAACCATCGATCACAACCCTGCTTTCCGCCATTGAGTTGCTATCTTCGGCTGCCGGAGTAAGAAATAAATTATAATTTTTTTTTAAAAAGTAAATAATAATTTTAATAAAAAATTATTTTAAAAATAAATTTTAAAATTTTAAAAACGAATTGGAAATCTTTCGGCCGCCGATAATAACTTTTCATAGAAAAGTGTAAAATTTTAATCATTATCAAAAGAATTTTTCTGATCAGAAATCAACTTCTGTTTCAGATGAGAAATAGAAAAAATCAATTTCTAACTAGAAGTTGATCTTTGAAGCAGAAGTGTTGCCATGCGATCGCTAAACTATTTCCCTACTTTTCACGCGAAAACAAACGTTGACCGGCGCCGAGTAGAAAATTTATTGGGGGATGGCTAAAGTGCATCAGTCGGAAATCTGGGAAATGGACATGAACGCCAATGAATTCTCGTGCATTTGGCCAGTGTGAATGACAGAAGTAGCATCTTGACGAGCCGCCCAAGTTGCATTGCTTTTCGGATTGAGATTATTTGGGGGATACTTTCTCGCAAGTTGTCGCGAAGCAGAACGATGGCGAATTCGCCAACCGCGATCGTGATAAGACCGAGACATATCGTTTAGACCAATGTATCCACGGTTTTAAATCTGTTGAGGGGTGTGGTTCATATTTCCCTGCGATAGGAAAGCACGCGGATCTTGCTCGACAGACGTAGCGCTAATTTAAAGGTAAACCGTGATAGAATTTCGTATCTCGATTTTTTTTTTTTTAGCTTTATGTTTTACTTCGATTTGAATATGCGCCGAATCCTAAGAAAATCAACTTATCCAATTGAATCAATATGTCTTCCGTGTTAGGTATACCCACTCTTCATCTACGTATGTCCACTTTCATTTCCGATCTCTTTCTCTAGATCAAACTACAAAGTTCGCCGCCAGTGTTAAATTATGTCTCGATTTTGAATTCGGAATCGGAATATCTAAAATTTGTTTCATTGGTACGGCGGACGGTGACTGGACTAACTCCGGCAGAATGTACATTGGGCACTACAGGGCCAAAAAAAAAAAAAGGGGGGCACCTATATATTATAATTATAATAATTTGTGGGCCCAAGGATAATAAAAGAAAAAGAAAGGAAGAAAAGTCTAGGTTTTCTTTCTTTTTCATCCTGCAGTTGCTGCCTGAAGTACAAAAAGGTGAAAAAGAAGAAGAAGGAGAAGACTTCGTGGACTCGCCTTCCTTCTTGTTCGGAAAAGCCGTGACGCGCAAGAAGAAAATATAGCCGCGTCCAGTAAACTCCGTCGGACGAAGGACGAACGGCGAAGCTACGGTGCACTTACGACGACGTCCAAGTTGACCACACAGAAGAAGAGTCTTGAATGTGATAGATCTTGTGCTTCGTGAGTTGTTTGATGTCTTAGCTACGTTATCTTATTTATAAATACTTTGGTTTTAAGTATAATTTGGGTGCGACAAACATGAGCGTATTGAGCTATTGTAACTCCGAATTTTTTTTATTATAGTGGATTATTCTTACTGGCTTTCCCAATAAATATAAGTGTCAACATTCGGATTGGATCACGTAATCTCTGGTATCCTTTATCGTTCATCGTTATTTTCCTGGACTTTTCGCATTGAACTTAATTTGCAAGATCCCGTTATTCCGTATTAATATTGCAACAATCAGAACCGCGTTAGCTACACCACAGTGGCTAGGTTGCCCGAGAACCGTATCGATCAAATTTCTTCTTTGAGATATTCCTCTAATTAACTATCGGCTCTCGTGCTATTTGTTGGGAGCACAACATGTTAATCATATTCCTTCCTATGGAAGATAGTCAAGAGAGAGCCTTAATCCAAGTCAGTCGACATAATTTGACCCTTCTTCGTCGAAACTTCAAGTCGATGAGTGATGAACTAATTAGGTCAGGCTAACTGCATCATATTTTTTAAACACAGCTCACAAGCTAATCCCAACATTATTATTATTATGTTTTACTTGATTTACGGGTAACATTTCGAAAATCTGAACCGTGGGATGAGTTAGTTATGGACCTCGCTGGTGCGTCGACAGCCGTTTGATGCTACTACGCTCGAGAGGACATCTTGTTCGCGAAAGTCCCTTGCGGTTCTTTATCCTCTTTCGTAGCGGGCCACGAATGGTTTGTCCGGAAACGGGTCGAGCATGGGACGAGGGACCCACCCTACCCCTAGGGTTGCGGCTAGGATGGGCCAAGCCTACATATGAATTTCCCAAACACGATGTCCCATCTTACTGACACAAAAAACTGTCGAAGGATATCAAATCCGAAATATCCGTAAATTCGGGAATGATTGCTGGAGATCAAATTTAATATCTTTTGACAAAAAAAAAAAAAAAAACTCACGGGTATGGAGTGAAATCGGCTTCACCCGATATATCGAATGAGGTTGCACTCTCTCGTCTCGTCTATATATTGAAATATTATCTAACATCACTTAAAATAATTTTTTATATATTTTTTCATATTTATGTGATCTCTTTTTATTTAATAATTTAAATTTTTAACTGAAATATCTAACAACCTTTTAACGTCATGCTAGAGAGGAAGGAGGGGGGAGTCAATCTCTTTTTCACTTGGAATTAAGTGATGACGCGTGAAGTCTCCAGCCGGTCGATGTCGACTATGAGCTCCGACGGTTCTTAAAGTCGGCTTTCGTCGAGCTCCTTCCGATGAAAACCTAGAATGTCTCTTTCTGTCTATCTCTTCTTTTTAAAACCAGCACCGTGGGACTCCAGCTGTACACTCCTCGCGACAGTTCGACCCGTCGAAGCTCTCCTCCCCACGACAAGTGACAAAAGAAACCTAACTTTCCCTTCTCCGAGCACATGAGCGCGAAAAGTGAATCGCCGAAACACGAATCAACTGCTGTTTTGCCTCGTTGTGTCCATTCGTTTTCACCCTTCTTGCTGGGCAAAGGGAGAACAGCTGTACCTTGGACAAAACGCGAAAATATCTTCAGGAGCTCGAGCCCACAGATGAAAGTGCATGTAGGATACAGATGCCAACGTTGTCCGTAGCTTCGTGTCGACCGGTCTACCACCACAGCCGTCCTTCCGATACGCGGAGCTTCCGCTCTTCGCAATAGATAGATTCTCTGGGTCCCACATCAATCATGCAGTGTCATGATTTACAGCCTCGTGATTTGGGCCGATTGTCGGGTCCCACTCCGAAGACGAACGATAAAAGAACGAAATAAAATAGAGCGGGAAAGTAGAGCGGACGTCAGACTTACGTCGCTCGATTGGCATGATGATGTACGTCCATACAGAGAAATGGCACGGAATTTTACTGTAGATGAAGCGGTACACGTAAATTACAACACCACTCTAGTCGCATAAACACGCTCATTATTTCTCAATCTCCAATTATACTTAATAGTTCACACGGTGCTTAGGCCAATATTTTCTCATGAAATAATCTTTCGATCTCGCGAGAGAATCCACATAGTTGGCTTCAACTCTCTCAGATTGCTTCATGGTGTAATTCACGAAGAAGGAGCGCCTCAGTACTCTTCAAAAAGAACAAAAGAGATTTGCATCCACAATAGGAAACATTCTCAAACTAGATAACCGCTCAAATGGAAAAACATATTCAAATTATGAAATCCACTTGAAATAGGAAAGTTCCATTTTGGGCTCAGACTCGAGATAAATTTTGAACATAATTAATGCTTACATTTTCATGGTTATAGATACTAGGTCCAAAATATGGGTCCACACCTAAAGAACTTAATGGTCTAAACTAGTTCATGACAAGCACAATGAACCATAAGGGCCACTCAATAAATATCGAATGAGCCCAGCGATTAATTAACGTTATCCTATACTATGTACATACACTTCACCATCTATTAATTCAATAATCAAATTAAGAAACCCACTTTGAAATAGAAATTTTCATTTTGGACTCAAACTCAAGATATGTTTTCTACACCACAGCTTACCTTTTCATGGTTATAGATACTAGGTCCAAATATGGGTCTAAACTAGTTCATGTCAAGTACACGTATGAACCGTAAGGCCATTCAATAAATATCGAATGACGAATAATTACGTTATTCTATACTATGTTCATACTCTTAAATATCTATTAATCTAATGAAATCAAGGACCATTATGGGCATGGAAAATCATTCTCCGTGTTTTTCCCGTACCTCGCAAGATTAATGATCCAACTACGATTTTTACCATGTCAACCCAAATTATAAGTACTAGTCCTTTGCTTTATAACATAAGCATTATTATTGGATATGGAAAACTTTCGAATGTCACAGATTTTAACCCGGAAAAACCTAGGCACTGTAAGCCACGTAGGCACCACATGCACATTATTTAGGAGAGGGAACCGTCGCAAGTGGCCCCAGGCCAATGAATTATTGATGGCAGGGGATCTAAGAGAACTACACTTGCCACAACGAGGTTAGAAATAGAGAACATAAGGGGGACTCGGTGAAAATAAAGGCAATTGATTTATCATTTTGTGCTCTTGTGGAACCTCCAGATTCTCCACCTCGATAATAAATCAGTGCCTTTAGCCTCTCAATAGGAAAATATTCGGCTAGGAAGATAGAACATCCCTATGGGCCTCGACTTTCGAGGAACAATATGTTGTGGTATAGAAAGCCATACTCAGATCACATCGACAAAGTTATCGGGATAAGGACATCATATTGTCATACTTTTATAGGACGACCACTCGAGTGCCATGACTTATTTTTTCTTTTTTAATCACTTGAGTATCAAATTGATTAAAAATCATTCACCTAAGTGGTATCACCGATTTGTGTGGTCGGCAAAATCCGATGTGGTATTAAATTGTTTATAAATCACCGATGTGGTTTGCCAGCAAAGTGAAGTCAAACAACATTGTTTACAACACTTGTTGTTGCCCCAATTTGAGAAGGCATGAACAGCAACTTCTCACCCTTCCTTATATTCTTCATGTGACGAGCCCCCTCTCTCCGACGTTGGCTCCGTTTGTCGCCGTCTCTGTAGCAACAATACATAATCTGGAGAGCCTGACATCGCGTCCTCACGGGTTCTCCGTATCTGCGATGCTTCGGCGGCGGTGACGGCTGAGTAAGTTGCAAAGACTGGGCAAATTACTATCGTCGTCGACGGTGAGGGACATGGCATGAAACTAGCTTTGGCGTGGAGTGGAGAGAAGGCCGTGATGAGTAACGTTGGGTAGATTTCTCGCAGTAGCTTCTGCCCATGGCCGTACGCGACCTTCATTCCATCTGATCAATTAGCGCTTTAATCATCGAATGAACTTTTGGGGAACGAGAGAGCCAAAACATTGTCTTTTTTGGCCCTTTTTTGCCATGTCTAATGAGGACTTCGACCAACTAGGGAATCTTTTGAACAATGCTTAAGTTCCGGGTTTGGTTTAATGGAAAAGGAATAGGTTACAAATATTCTTCAAATATTCGTTTGTATGATTTGAAATAGTAGCCAATGAAAATGATTTCATTATTGATACTGACTCAATTTTGAAAGATTATTGTGGCACTGGCTAATTGTCTTTTTTAATCATTTCATTTTTGTTAAGGGTACGAGCGTTTTTCTACCCTAAGCCCGAGGAGGCATACATAGTTGCCTAGAAAAGAAGTTCAAGTGGGAAACGGGAGATCACTTCGAATTGCCCGCAAAGAGACACCGAGTACAATAGCATCATCGAGGAAGAGTTTTTGCCTAAGATGACACTTCCCTGGGGCACTGATTGTGTGGAATCTTGCACATATAAGGATGACCCACCTGAATTTGTGAAAGGGAATTCCTGGAATATCTGATGCATTCGGTAAAAAAGAAGCAAAAGGTAAATTTGTTTTCACTTAGAGGCTAGAGCATCATAAAGAAAAACAAAATGAAAAGAAATTGTCTAATTAAATTAAGAGAAAAAGGAAATAAGAAAGAGGTTAATAAAAAAAAATGAAAAAGAAAGAAGAACCACAATTTTTATGTATGAAAAAATTGATCCTAAATATTGGTTTTAGTTGATTATCGATCCTAACTTTGGGGCACCCGACGGTGTTGGATGCAATCTGGTCTAAATTTTTTAGTCAGTTTCAATTGTAATTATGGACCTTTATAGTATAGTGCAATGAAGTCCTAAAACATAATGTTGTCAAAGTCCAATTAAGGATCCCTTGTGTATGCTTATTTTTAGTGACGGGTGTAGCATTTTTAGGTGTTGCTCCACGCTACTTGTCGAACATTTTGTCGTCATTGAACAGGTTTTAGGACTGACTTAACTAGCATTTTTTTTTTTTGTTGTCCTAAGAACTGCTCAACTTGATTTGTCTACAGATCTTAGATTTGATTGCATTCCCCACATATGGTTTAGTATTTCCTGTGGCACTTTTCGCGCGGTCGTAATTTGACGACCAAGTGCACGCTCTCCTTATCATAGACAGCCTTACGTACTTCAGTTCTTCCGAATTCTTTTGTTGAATATTAAGGTCATACGGGTGGAGGCCTGGCTATCTAAAGGCTCATGAACATCTTGCAAGCCTCATAAACATGGATAAGGCCCCTGCTTTTTTGGCCTACGCAGGTGACACTGAATTAAGTAATATGCATACAGTTGGTGGGACATTTGAACGGCTAGCATTTTCAAAGTCTGAACTGGAAAATCCACTAGCTCGATAATCCTCTATCTCTATATGCTTTATGTTTAGTAGCCTACCTTTCAATCGCATGGAACCATGTGAATTATCCCGAACATAGAAGTTCACTTAAGAATGCCCTGATCACAACCTAAAAAAGGACCACTTCGTCAAATAATTCGTCATTTGTCATGTAAATTGTGCAAATTAGCATTAAATGTTCGGGTCAGGAATGTGTTTGACAACAATATGTTCTTGTTGAATTCCGATGAGCTACATATCTAATCTTGCCATGATACGATTTGTAAGAAAAGGAATAATATTCCTTCCGCATAGGTCCAACATGTAGCCCAAACGAGCCACTCGCATGAATGGATATCACTTCCAACACATTCACCTTGGCTTGACGAATGTAAGGTAGGTTTTTTTCTCTCACCGAGGGAAACGAATAATGTCTCTATCTCCTTGAAACCGGTCACCGGTGAAGAAGCGAAAAAAACTCATATTTTGAACGATGTCATACGTATAATAGAAACATTAATTAACAATTTAAAACTTTTAATTTTTATAATCCGAACGTCGTCTCACTATTTCTTAGTAAATGATTGAGTTGATTTAGTGGAACGAGTCTCAGTAATAACAAGTCCCCTTTAATTTGGTCATACAATTTTATGAAGACTCAACCCATGATGATGATTGGGTGAACCTTTAGGTTAATCATGTTTGATTATGCGGTTCAAGTTCTTGTTGAATCGAAGTTCACATCGGAGCCCAGAGACTCGAGATAGGTCCGAGAACGAGTTTGGAGGTGTTCAAGTTGCGAGAAAAAGAGGGGACCAGGTGCCCGTCGCCAAAGGTTGAGGCTAGTGGTCGGTCAAGCTAGTATACGAAACGCTACTCATACCCCCCGACACCTGGATGACGCTGTGCCATATTTGTCCGCGAGCTGGACCTCTTGCCTAGTATGACCAGTTTCGCTACCGGTTATTCAGCAGGTGCCCAGGTAGTCCCACATGGACCTTGTGAACTCATGTTTAAATGTCTGATTTTGAAGCTATTTTTTCTTAGTAAGACACATACATGATGAGAGGGGGTTTTCTCCTGGGTTTTTCTAAAGCGAATCCTCATGAGAGAAACACGAGAGCTGTGGGGTGTTTATGTATGGAGCTTTGGTAAACAACCGAGAGATTGAACTCCTATTAATAGTGAATTTTTTTCCAGCTGGCTCTCTTAATAAAAATCAGTAGCAACACTTTCGATTGCACCATAAATATTCTCTGATACTCTCTCATCACTTCCTCATTAATTTCTCCAAGCATTTCTTTGGCTCACATTTGAGATTTGAATTGCAAATTGTCTGTTACTCTTCCTTTTTATGTCACAATCACTTAGATTATGACTTTCGTTGCTAAGGTTTTCTTAGAGTGGGATTTGGGTATCATCGTTTGAAAATTTTGTTTTTGCAATATGAACAGCAAACTATTCCACAAATTTTGTGGCAGAGAGAGTTTTTAGTTTTGCTTTCTGTCTTCAGTAAAGAAGCTGATGCAGAAACAGATAATCATCCGACTCCTTTTTTGGTCAAAATAGTCTCCGTGCTTCATTAGCTAGATTTCAGACCACAATATCCACGTCGCCCAGCTCTGTTTGTCTTCTTCCTCATTATTTCCCCGTCCCTCTCTCTAATCTATCACCTACAGCGGTACAGCGAACGCAAATTTTCCATCCGGCCATCCCACCAAAGGTTGTCAGCTTGGTACCTCCAACAGATCGAGACACAACCGCTATGCGACTCCGATAGCCACCACGTGCCTGCCCGACGAAGCCCTCTCAACCGCCGACCCCTCCACCGCCAATATGGCTGCGTTTCACTCGTTCCTTTGCAGCGAACTTCCGGGCCGCCCCAACCGCAGTCCCAGAGGGAGAGCTCCCCGCGTCGAGGACTCGGGACTTCGCGGCCCAGCGGTAAGTGATGATGCTGGTTTTTCCTTGTTACTGTAAACTCACTGTTTGCAACGGGGGGGGAGGGGTGCCAACCTGATCTTTTAGAATGTTTCCACTCTTATTGTATGGTGCCC
>JAGVVM010010800.1:0-14325 GCA_019149425.1 Psidium friedrichsthalianum
AATGGGTACTTAGGTGGAACGATTTGGACTGGATTGGAGTCGGGTCTATGAATCCCCTCTAAAAGTGGTAAATTTGTTAATTTAAGGACTAGGATTACATTGGGGCATTTGGTAATTTTCCATCCAAAGTATTGCTTCTCGACGTCTTTTTTGCACCGGACTGTCTGCCCTTGGGCGATGTTTTAAAAGGATAAATTTTAATGGGCCCAAATTATAATCTTGAACATTAATTTAAGAGGCCTACTAATGTACATGGGCCTAGGATGACTTAATTAAAATGGCCTAATTGGGCTTAATTAACTAACCTTTGAAAATGGGCTTGGGCCCTACACGAAAATTTAATAAGAATGGGCCTAAATTACATAATGGACTTAAGATTAATTAATGGGCCCAAGATTGGTTAATGGGCCTTAGATACTAATTGGGCCTTACTTATTTTAATAAGCCCAACTTAATCGAATGGGCCTAACCCATTTCATTCAACCTTGAACCTTAATGGGCCCAACTTGACTAATGGGCTTAAAACTTCATAATGGGCCGACTTACCTTAGTGGACTTAATTACCCTTGTGGGCCTTGGGCCATGGGCTTAGGCCCACTTGAACTTGAACCCTCTAATTGGGCCTTGAACCAACTAAGCCTAATTCGACTATAACCAAGGGGTTAATAAAACACTGAATCATTAGTCGAGGGACATCGACTCCCAGGGGACTAACATGGGTGAATGGGCTTAGGCCGAGTTATCTAGCCGCTGAGATGAGGATCCAAGTATTATGGGCTTGGTTAGAGAAATGGCATGAATTATACCTTTGAGCCTGTCTGGCTGGGAAATGCATGTGGGGCTTGCTCTCTTATAGTTGGCTTGATGAGCACGTAACTGTGATGATTGCTTTGATGTTCTATACTTGTGCATATATGCCATTCATGCATGCTCTATGTTTGATTGCTGATTGCAATCATGTGGCCCCGCATACATTGAGAGCATGGCATGAGTCACCAGTGATGTGACGTGAGAATGTGCCCTGATGGGAAATGGAGAGAAAAGGGAGACCAACGTAAGGCGTTCGAGACGCAGTGTGGTATTTGCCGTGTGGCACTGAGAATGAGCCCTGATGGGATTTGGAGTGATAGATGGGCATGGTCCATTGGGACCCGTTATGGCCGATCGAGGCCTGAGTATGATCCATTGGGATCCGATATGGCCGGTTGAGGCCTGCAGCATTGCATATGGCATCTGGCTTGACATCTCTTGTGCCCGTCTGTATGATATGAACTGTGTTGTGATAATTGTACGTCTGTTAAGCATGTTGGGGTCTGGTACCGAGGGACTGAGAGTGTCTGAACCCTGGACCGTGAACCTAGTCCACTGGATAGGACCGACCCTACTAGTATACGCTATCCTACGTTAGGATTAGTGGTGAGCTTATTGAGTTTCGACTCATGGGCGGTGGTTGCCCTTCTTTTACAGATCCAGGTCACCCATGATGGCTGCACCGCCGATGCTTTTTGGACTGCCAGTACAGATGGACACCGAGATCACCCTCCATTTTGATATGCACGCCACTCTGTGGCATAGGCATGTGACCACTGTGTTAGTAGATCAGGGTGGACCTTATCTTGTACCCCATAGATACGAGGCCTGGTTTAGAGAGGGCCTGTATGGCTTCGAGGGACCTCAGAGAGACTCCCCGATTCCCATGGAGGACGACCCGATCTTGCTGCAGCCAGCCGAGTATGGTGGCGAGGTGATCGACCCCGACCCACTGCAGGAGTTGCCGTCCCCAGGACGTTCCGAGGTCGATGGTCACGAGGAGGGCGACGCCATGGACACAGACGAGGAGGATCCAGAGGAGGACCCCGAGGAGGATCCCGAGGAGGAGCTCGAGGTGGACTGAGTCCCGCTGTTCTGGTCTAGTCTTTTGAGAGCGTAGATAGCATGACCATAGATGAGGTTTTCTTTTGGGGTCTGTATCTAACGCTCTATATATATATGATGTGTATTATCTTTTGTAAAAGTGTTCTTGTCTTTCATGCTACCCTGTATCTTGTGTATGTATGCATGTGTAGAAGGCACGCTTCCGCAGGTTTTAGATTGTTGTCATTTTGCGCTAGCGTCGCTTGGCCGCGATGAGCATCCTGGGCCGTCGCTACTCGTAGGCCAGGTGTACGCAGGGATTCGTTGATGTTATGAACAGGGGTGTCGCGGGCTCGATTGGGGTTCGGGGCGTGACATCCCCGTTCGAGTGGTATCAGAGCAAGGTCAGCTCGATACGAGACCATTCGAGGATCTGGAGTGATAAGGCTGATGATTTGGGGTAGTTAGATAGAAAGACCCTAGACCTAGGAATTAGGAAGGGTAGAATGCATGAATTGATTGGCGCATGTGCTTGCAGAGTTAGATGATTAGTCTAGTACGAATATAGACTATGATGTTTTGAACTAATCTGCAGATGCGTCAGGACCTGAGGTAAGGTTCTAAAGCATAGCCCCATGAGTTGGGTGCTTGATTGCTGATTGCTGAGTGGTTAGATTGCTAGATACTGCTTGTGTTTGTATGCCTAGTCGGCTGTTGCGCGCTGCTTGACCATCATGCATTGCACGATTTCTGCATCAAAAGGAAAATGGTTTAAAATGAAGTTGATTTAAAATAAAGATTGAGGATTTGAAAAGTGCATGCATCATATTTTATTGGGTTGGGTAACCGTCAGCCTGGTATGGGACAGGTCTGACGGGACGTCTAAAAACTGCAATGAAGCGTGGTATGGGACACGTGGAGTGGGATTCTCTCTGGCTGTGGGTAACTTAGGACAACTGTTCGCACCAAGAAATGAGGAGGGCGGGGAGTGGTCGCCGGGGCAGAGACCCGATCAAGGAGCGGCTCCTGACAGGCTTCTAGTTGAGGTGGCGAACAGAGTGGCCTAGGTTGTGCATTGTCAGGGTGAGTCTAGGTGTCTTCCTAGTCCAATTGCATTTAAAAGCTGCAGCGAACTTTCATGCATATTCATGTCAGTAGACGCGACAGTAGGCGAAAGCTTGATTGATAGTCATAGGGTTTCAAATTCCTGAATGGAATTTTATTGGTATAGGTGAGAGTAGACTAGAAGGATGAGCAATAGGGGCAGAAGACCCAGTGCTGGAGCGTCGAGTTCAAGGGCTCCTGCACCTGAAGGAGACCCGAGGATAGAAGAAATGATGAGGGTGTTGACAGAAGTGAGTAATCTGATGGGTAGGCAAGCTGCTGAGAGAGCTGCCACTGTTGCCCAAGCAGCTGAGGCCGCCTTGGCCGCTGCAAATGGAGCCCATGGGGGCAATGGGCATGGCAATGGAGGACGTCAGACCCATCATATAGTGGAGCAGTTTCTGAAGCTGCAACCCTCAAGTTTGATGGCACTGGAGGACCTGAAGTAGCTGCCTCGTGGATCGAGCAGCTGGAGAAAGCATTCACAGTGCTTGGATGCACGGATGAAGAGAAGGTCTCACTGGCGACCTATCAGCTCCAGAGCACCGCAGATGACTGGTGGAAGGCCACCCGTGGACGAGTCTTTCCTGATGGCATGAGGCCGAACTGGGCTGCTTTCTGCGCAGCGTTCAATGGGAAGTACTTCTCCGAGGCAGCCCAGGAGAGGAAGATGGAGGAGTTCATCAGACTTCGCCAAGGGTCAATGACAGTAGACCAGTATGAAGGCGAGTTTGCCAGACTGTCCAAGTTTGCTCGAAGGCTGATAGAGGACCCGTGGGACAAGGCCAGAAGGTTCAGAGAAGGACTGAGGCCTGAGCTGAAGAGTATGATAATTGCTACTGGGCTGAGGGACTATAATGAGATTTATGAACGAGCCCTGGCTATAGAGCGAGATCTGCAAGAGAAGGCTGCCGCATCTGGATCGCGGTTCATGCCAAATAGGAACTTCAGAGATTTCGGCAAGAGGCCGATGAAGGACAACCGCAGGTTCGTCCCACCTGCGAGGAGACCTTGGGAAAGCCACCTTTGCTGGAAATCAGAACTGCCGTGACTGTGGCAGGAGACATGGGAACAACCCCTGTCCGAAGAAGACGGGAGGATGCTTCAGGTGTGGGCAGATGGGGCACATTCAAAGGAACTGCCCGAGGAATGGTCCGAGACCCCAGTTCCAACCGCAGCAGCAGCCACCAATGGCGAATGCACCTCAAGGGATTCTGAACCGTCCGCCTGCTCAGGGACGAGTATATGCTGTGGCGCGCAAGGATGCTGAGAATGCGCCAGGGGTGATCACAGGTACCATTTCTCTCTGTGGTCATACCGCCTATGCCTTGTTTGATCCTGGTGCATCCCATTCGTTCATATCTGCACGTTTTGCTGCGTTGGCTGGAATAGAAACTAGACCATTGGATATTGTATTGCATGTGGCCACCCCATTGAAGGATAGAGTAATTGTTATGTTGGGTGTAAGGGGTGTGAGATAGCTTTGGGAGATAGAATTGAGAGGATTGACTTAGCTGTCCTGCCCATGTATGATTTTGACGTAATTGTTGGCATGGACTGGTTGGTTAGACATGGAGCAGTTATTGACTGCAGTAGGAGTACTATAAGGCTGAACCCAGTAGATGGGCCTGAGTATGAGTTTAAAGGAAATCGAGGTGGAACCTCAATTCCTTGGATTTCTGCGCTAGAAGCAACCAAGCTGATGGATCAGGGTTGCCTAGGATTCTTGGCATCTGTAATAGATTCGTCGGCTCAAGAGGTGAAGTTGGAGGAGGTGCCTATAGTAAGGGAATACCCCGATGTGTTTCCTCAAGAATTGCCTGGCTTGCCACCAGAGCGTGAAGTGGAGTTTGTAATTGAGTTGGCACCTGGAACTGAGCCAATCTCAAAAGCACCGTATAGGATGGCACTATCTGAATTGAAAGAGCTGAAGGTGCAGATGCAAGAGCTACTGGATAAAGGATTTATCCGCCCCAGTGCTTCGCCATGGGGAGCTCCGGTGCTGTTCGTTAAGAAAAAGACGGATCACTAAGGCTGTGTATAGACTACAGACAGCTGAACCAAGTGACGATCAAGAACAAGTATCCTCTGCCAAGGATAGATGACCTGTTTGATCAGCTGGAAGGAGCGTGTGTGTTCTCCAAGATAGACCTAAGGACAGGTTACCACCAGCTAAGGATCAAGAAGGAGGATATCCCGAAGACTGCCTTTAGGACAAGATATGGGCATTACGAGTTCACCGTCATGCCATTTGGGCTGACAAATGCCCCAGCTGCATTCATGGATATGATGAACAGAGTGTTCAAGGAGTTCTTGGATCGATTCGTGATAGTCTTCATCGACGACATCCTGGTGTACTCGAAGAATGCTGAAGACCACGAAGAACACTTGAGGATTGTTCTGCAGACCTTAAGGGAGCACTCACTGTATGCGAAGTTTAGTAAGTGTGAGTTCTGGCTGAGCAGAGTGGCGTTCCTTGGACACATTGTATCTGGAGAAGGGATATCAGTGGATCCAGCTAAGATCGAAGCTGTAGAGAAATGGCCGAGGCCAACGACCGTGACTGAAATAAGAAGCTTCCTTGGATTGGCTGGCTATTACAGACGCTTCGTGGAAAGGTTCTCCGCGATAGCCGCTCCGATGACAAGACTGTTAAAGAAGGAGTCGAAGTTTGAATGGAATGCAAAGTGCGAGGAAAGCTTTCAGGAGCTAAAGGATCGACTGACTTCCGCACCAGTATTGACCATCCCATCCGGACCTGGAGGATTTGAGATTTACAGCGATGCGTCGCTAAGAGGTCTAGGATGTGTCTTGATGCAACATGGACGAGTAGTAGCGTATGCATCTCGACAGCTGAGGCCGCATGAGATGAATTATCCGACGCATGACTTGGAGCTGGCAGCCATAGTGTTCGCATTGAAGATTTGGAGACATTATCTGGTGGGAGAAAAGTTCCAGATATACACAGATCACCAGAGTCTGAAGTATTTGTTTTCGCAGAAGGAGCTTAACATGAGACAGCGTCGATGGATGGAGTTGCTGAAAGACTATGATTGTGATATCCTATACCATCCAGGAAAGGCGAATAAGGTGGCGGATGCTCTGAGCCGAAAGTCGAGCATCGCGCATATGATGGTTAAAGAATGGACGTTGCTGGAGGAAATCAGAGACTCTGAGTTCAAGGTTGAGGTAGGAAGCCTCTCGAGCTTAATGGCCACACTACAGATTGAACCCGAGATTCAATTGAGGGTTAAAGAGTTGCAGTCTACGGACCCAGATATTCAGAAGATTGTGACGATGGATGCAGAAGAGAGGAAAGATGATTTCAAGGTGACTGAAGACGGGATAGTGAAGTTTAGAGGACGTCTGTGTGTGCCAAACGACGAAGAGTTGAAGGAAAGAATTCTATCAGAGGCACACAGGAGTAACTACAGTATCCACCCAGGAAGCACGAAGATGTACCAGAACCTGCGACAGCACTACTGGTGGAATGGAATGAAGGTGGATGTGGCTAAGCATGTAGCCAAGTGCTTGACATGTCAGCAGGTGAAGGCGCAACATTGCAAGCCTGGAGGACTGTTGCAACCATTGGAAATCCCAGAGTGGAAATGGGAGCATATCACCATGGATTTCGTGACAGGACTGCCAAGGAGTCAGAGAGGAAACGACTCAATCTGGGTGATAGTGGACAGATTGACCAAGTCCGCACATTTTATTGCAGTGCGAAAGGATTCTACATTGGAGAAGTTGGCTGAACTGTATGTGAGGCAGATTGTAAGACTGCATGGAGTGCCAGTAAGCATTGTGTCGGATAGAGATCCCCGCTTCACAGCCACATTCTGGAAGAGTCTGCAGGGTGCTCTAGGGACAGAGTTAAGGTTCAGTACAGCCTACCACCCTCAGACTGATGGACAGTCAGAAAGGACTATACAGACTCTGGAGGATATGCTGAGAGCGTGTGTAATTGACTTCAAAGGAGGCTGGGAAGAGCAGTTACACCTAGTGGAGTTCGCCTACAACAACAGCTACCAGCAGAGTATCAGATGGCACCATTTGAAGCATTGTATGGAAGGGCCTGCAGGACGCCAATTTGTTGGGACGAAGTTGGCGAGAAAAGTATAACAGGCCCAGAATTGGTGCAACAATCAGTAGAGGCAGTCAAGGTGATCAAGACAGACTGAGGACCGCCCAGAGTAGACAGAAGAGCTATGCAGACAAGAGACGTAAGCCATTGGAATTCCAAGTTGGAGATCATGTCTTTCTGAAGGTGTCGCCGATGCGAGGATTATCTCGGTTTGGCAAGAAAGGGAAGCTGAGTCCCAGATTCGTTGGGCCATTCGAGATATTGGAGAAGATCGGGACACTGGCTTATCGTCTGGCACTACCGCCGAACTTGTCGCAGATTCACAACGTGTTTCATGTATCGATGCTGAGGAAGTATGAGCCAGACCCTGGCCATATACTCGATCATGAAGTCATTGAAATGGATGACCGCGTCTCCTACGTGGAAAGGCCAGTAAGGATTGAAGATCGCAAGGAACAAGTGCTCAGGAACAAGACGATTCCATTGGTCAAGGTCATCTGGGAACACCATGGAACCGAAGGAGCCACGTGGGAAAGTGAAGACGAGATGAAGAAGAAATACCCTTACCTGTTTGAATGACCGTTGTAATCTGATTTTGAGTAAGGAACTGGTAGACTGTAAATTTCGAGGACGAAATTTTTATAAGAAGGGAAGAATTGTGACAGTCTGAAAATTCGACCCAATTGTCAGAATTTCTAAATGAATGGAAATACTTCATTAATACACTCTAGTCGACGCTCACTCAGGATTAGCTACCCTGAGCTGACCAACCGAAGGGGAAAGGCTATCTGGGAATTTTTCCCAATCAGCCGCCCGTTGGCTGAGACTGAGACAGGGTCGGTATTTAATGAAATTGACCACAAAATGAAATCCGACATGGACAATCGAATCAGTAAGATAAACACAATGAAGAAATGAAGTCAGTTTCAGAAATGTCGACTGAAGGTCAGACAGCCGGTGCACGTCGAGAAGCAAGACGTGAATGGAAAATTACCGAAATGCCCCCGGTAAATGCTCAGACCTTAGAATGAGACTAATTAGGATTTTTGAGAGTAGATTCGATAGACCGACACCAAATCCAGTCCAAAATCCGTTCGCGCTCGGGACCCGATCGGTGCATTTGGCACGCAAATCGAGGCAAGTCAAATCAGATGTCACATCAATCAATGTCAAATCAATCAATCAATCACAAATCAATCCATCAATCACATCAATCAAGGTTTCAATTTCTTCCAATGCAAATCCATCACTCACATCAAGGTCACTATTTGGCAAACTAACCCACTAACTCATTACTGTCACGGGCCTGGGCCTCCCCTTGCACAATTTGTCCGCTTTGGACACAAGTCCTCACGTCTTGTTCCTCAGCAGGCTACTATCCGCGAAAAACGCGTTGTGGCAAGTTTCAGGAGTCGCAACCTATTATCAACTAGCCCAGACTTCCCCTCTAGGCGATGTGGGACAACGGCGGTTTTACCTCCCTCCTCCCCTAGGGGACAGCGTCCCCGCTGGAACCGAGCGAGAGTGTCAGCTGGTCGCCACCACACTCGCGGTCGGGAGTCGGCTCTGATACCACTGTAACGGGCCTGGGCCTCCCACTTGCACAATTATTGTCGCTTTGGACCCTAAGATCCCACGGCTTGTTCCTCCCAGGCTACTAGACCCGCGAAAAACGCGTTGTGCAGTTGCAAGGAGTCCAACCTATTATCAACTAGCCCAGGACTTCCCCCCTAGGCGGATGTGGGACACGGGGTTTTACAAACTCGAGAGAATGAGTAGAGTAGAAAAGTATAACCTTTTACGAATACGCAACAAGATCAAACGATCAGGTCCCATAAAAAGAATCAATTTTGCTGGCTTGACCAAAACTTCTAAATGGGTCAAGAAAATGCATGAATTTTTTAGTTTGGGACAATTCTTTCAATGTCCTTTAACAAGACAAGTACCAAAAAATTTTAAATATCTTGCATTACTACCCTTCAATTTTAAACCTTTTAATTAAATCACTTTATTCATAAATCCTTTTTGCAATGATACTAATTGGAGTCCATCTAGTCAAAATTGACCAAAAATCACTAACGTGAACACCAGTCATTTTACATGGTCATCGGTCTTTAATTGTTGGTAGCTTTGCTCAACTGTGAACCCAATGTCCTTTGTTGATAGTTGAGAGTAGCCCCTATCATCCATAAGTGTACGAGCTAATCCGATCCTTCGTGTTCAAACCGAGATGCAATATTTCGGTATACTTCCGGGCAATACTTCAGCTAGAAAATATTTTATCTAATTGATGTATTGATATTTTTCTTGTTTTGAACGCGATTGATATCAAAATGCATGTTTTTTTAGAATTAGAACGTTCATCCAATTTAGGAAACTTTCCTAAAATGACAACGTGTTTTAATTGGAAGATACAACCCATAATTACTTGGGTACGATCCGCCGATTTCAAATAAGCACGGAAATTGGACAATCCAATCCGTAATCATTGGATTCAATCTTGCAACTTCACAAGTCAATTTGTATTGCGAAATTTTAAAAAGATCATGCATAATCTTTATGGCATGCATAATCTTTGATGGCATATCTCTTGATCTATTTCTTAATTTGGAAAGTCCTATCTCATGGATTGCTGTAATAAATCTGGCATGTTTGAATTGATTAGGGTCGATTGCAATTTTAAACATGTACATTTAGGGTTAAAGGGTAATATTATTTTTGGATTTAATTTAAACCTAATTCCCTAAAATTTTAAGATAATCTTAAACCGGGTCATGTTCAATTAAGTCAATTTTTTTAATTTAGAAAGTTCTTTTTAAATACAAAAAAAAAAAAAAAGAAATCATTCATGTTGCATATCATATAGGTTAGAATGCATACTTTCATATGGCATATAGTTTGTCGCATCACTGATTGCATGTCATATTATTTGCCACGTCATCATTTTGCCACGTCATAATTGCAAGCCATGCATTTTACCAGGCCACGATTGCTATGTCATATTTGCTCCTTCATTATACCATGTCATTCACATGTGTGTCGCATTTGTAACATGCCTTGTCATTATTTGCATGTCATGCTAGCATAATCGTCACTTTCCATATCATTTAATTTTCATATAGTGATTGTCGTATCATGCACATAGTTAGGATAAATTGTTTTGCATGTTACATTGTAGTTGCATTGGTATCATGTCATTTTGCATGTCTAAAATGGTTAATTGATTTTGCCTGTAGGATAGTATCGCATAATATTACATGTTTTGCTCCACACGTTAATGTATGCATTGTAATTAGGTCATTTAGAAGACTTTCATGTCATTCTCATTATGGATGCATTTTTAATGTAAATTGCATTCATAAATTGCATTCATTAAATTAATGAAAAACCCAAAAAATTGCATCACTGGAACCTTAAGTTAAGCCAATAATAGTTGCCAACTCAAACATTTTTTTTTAATAAAAAGTTGTACTGAAAATGCATTAATTGAGAAGTTAACATAATCAAGTCCCCGAACTCATTAATATCTGATTTACAGAAATAAAGTATTTCTCCCGACAACCTACCAAAAATTGATTAGTGGCGGCTCCAAATAAAAATCTTTGCATGTTAGTTACTTGAACCTAAGTTGTGATTTGTAGGACTTGAGAGAGTCCGAATTAGGTTAATTAATTAATTAATCTGGTAATCCATTAACCAAAAACTAATTTTTAGGTCGCGGCAAAAGAAAATAGAAAAAAATTAAAAAATTAAGAACTTATTAAAATGTTACTAAATTATCCATGTTAGAGCAAATCGGCATCCACGTTAGCGTTGGCAGAACAAAGTTGTCCAGATGAACTGGACTGGCACAAATACAAAAGATTTAGGACTGAACTGGCACAAATATAAAAGTTTAGGATGGAATTGACAAAATAAAAGGTTTAGGACTAAATTAATAAAGTGCAATAGGTTTAAGACTTTTTGGACAATTATCCCCCTTTTTAACATCTTTAAAAACCGGTATATCCACTAATGCCTCAGAATTTCCAATTTTTCCCTTTCTTATTTTTTCATGTGTATATCTTTTTAGGGACCTTCTGGTCTAATTATAATGAGATACTTGATACTATAAGTCCAAACGGCCAAAGTTGAAGCCTTTATTTGTCCCTCTTGAAAGTCGGGGTTATAATTGTCCCAGAAGATATAATTGGTGCACATTTGAATCATTATCACATGACTTGCTCCACCATTCACATAAAATCGAGGTTATGATGAAGAAGCTTTTTTTATTTCTTCATCGGTGTTTGCTATATATCATGGTTCTGGTCTATTTTAATAACATCTCATTTTATGAACCTAACGTCGTTCTTAAGGATATTGAACCTCCACCTTGATTAGTAAAGGAAATTCCACATTGCTTTGCAAGGTATTTAAACTACTTAATTGATGATTTTGATTTGGTATTATTATGTACATTAAATTAATAAATTGATCTTACGCATAATATTTGGGCAATAATAACCGACCGCCTACAAGAATCCACATCATCTGAAATTTAAAAAAAAAAATTGACGTGAAAATCTCCTCTACTAGAATTTAAGTTAGTACTTCCATTCACCTTTCGTATGTCCAAATAACATCAGTCTAATGTAAAAGTACTAGAAAACAAGCATGTGGCCCTTCTAGTAAAGAGATTGGAGATGGGGCTAGAGAAAATCGGGTCAGGGTATTAAAAATATATTTAACAACATTTACACCGGCCAATAAAGACAATTTCATATAATTTTTCAGACCTTCTTAACCAATTGATATTCTCATTAGGCATAAACTCAAGGAAAATGGATTCTCCCTAGTTATGTATTTTATTAATGAAGCTCCCTTCATTTTATGAAAAATAACTTTCAATAAAATGTCTTTTGGATTTTTTCCACATTTGGCTCGACGGAAATAAACAAGTCAATAAAAGCATTTTCCACCCATAGAGAAAAGACAACCCTCCAAGAAATTGTATAACTTGGAGAAGGTACTCACTTTCCATTTCCTAGATAGAACATCACAATAAAAAGACTTCACAATCTTAAGTAGAAGAAATTGAACCCCCTTCCTCCTCTCACGATTATGACAAGGAAAGAAGCTTGATTGGTTCAAATCCAATCCGTGAGATGAAGTGTCATGGCCACCTGTGCAATAAACCCCCTACGGGCGATTGTCCATTATCATAAAGTAATCCCCGAGAAGCTTTTAGGGAAGTGCTTTGCTTGGGGATGAAATGTGACTAAAGATTGATTGATGAAGGCCTCTCCTATTCAAGAATGAAAGAGTAAGGAACTGTTACAGGCAGAGCAATGATGATTTGATTCAACTCTTGAATGCCATTCTATTGTTTGCAAATGAGTAAAAGGCGAAGGAGCTAGCCTAGTCTTATTAGTCAAGAAAACGTCGAAAGAGTGACTTCCGCAAGGATAGAGAAAGGGCTTGTGATTTGGTTTTGGCTCCCAAGCAAGAACGAGAAATAGGTGATGCACCATCCTTGGTGCTATGTACATGGGAGCACTTTTAGTCTGCGCTAGTGAATGGAAGCCGCCCTATCAAGTAAGAAAGAAGCGGCTCTTCCTATGAATGCCTTTGTACTCTCTCTTATGTATCTTTTGTCTCAAACGAGACTTCAATAAGAAGGATTGTGTAAGAACAAAGGAAATGCACATGGATCTCCTTGAATAATGAAGTCTAAGATAAAGAAAGAAAGGTAGAGCAGGCATCTAGTTGCTCTGCTTGGATTGGCATCGCAATCTCTGTTCAGTGAGCTCTTAGCTTTTCTCCTGGTGCTTCACTTGGTTATGTGTTCTGTCTATACTCAAGTGGAAGAAAGAGCATAGGAATCAGCCCCTACTCGCATAGAAAATAAGTGATTATTGAGTTCACTCTCACTAACTGAACCTTCAAGTTCAGATAGTGAGAAAGCGAACAAAAAGGCGTGAAGGTGTGACGTCCCGAATTTTCGACTCTTTTTCGAAAATTTCAATAAAGAATGGATGTATTTCATTAATTGCGTTTTAGTCAAATCTCAGTCGAGACTGATCACCTCGGGATGTCGACCAGAAGGGAAAGGCTAATTTAGGATTTTAAAGTACGTGGACCCAACGGGTCGATACGCGTAACTCTTAACAGCTGCCCGTTGGCCCGAGTATTTACTGAAATTTGCAATGTAATGAGAGAGACCACGAATTGGATTCCGAATTTGGATAATCGAATCTTCAGAGAGGTCGCAGAGGTGTTTCGAGTTTAATGATCGATATTTGGAATTTTGATTTCAGTTTGGAACGTCGCGAAGAGAAGCGACGCGCGATTCGACGAATTTGATCTCCGGTTCGCTCTAGGCTTCTCGGTAAATTATCTGTAAGTTTTTAGAGAGTTTAGACGCTAGATTTGAGTTCATCTAGTCGTTGGCTTCGTTTTGACTGTAAACTTTCATTTTCGAAAAATTCGCTCTACCGGGCGAATCGTCGGGTGCCGTTTAATTGTCATTAAGTTCATTTCAATTAATTCCTCTAATCCTCCAAGTGTCAACACGTCATTGGCCAATGGATTGACTCCTTGCATTAGATCATCACAAAGAGCACGTTCAAGTGTTCTAATTTGTTAATGGCTTGACCCTGTCCCAAGCTTGTAAAACAAGCTTCAAATTGGCGTAGAGAAGAAGCCATGAGAATGGAGGTCAAAGCAAGTGATATATATATATATATAAATATTATTATATATATATTTCTCTTCTCCTCTCCATCTTGGACGCACGAAGGAACTTGTTTCTTCTCCATTTTTCGGCGCCGAGACCCCTGTGAAGCTCAGCTGGTTTCTACTCCACTTGCGCCACTTCCAACCTTCTTTAGCTGCTGTCCTGTCTCTGCAGCTGCTGTTTGCTGCATGTTTGTGCTGTCCAAGTTCATTTAAGGTGAGTAAACCTTTTATTTCTAGTCTAGAAGAGTGGATCGGAGTTAAGGTAAAACCTTGGGGCTGGTGTACGTGAGTTTTGGTTGGGTAATGGGTTGAAAATGTTCTGTTTTTGGCTCTACTGGTTCTGCGTGTGGTTTCTTTCTGTTTTATCGCCTGCTGGTTGTTGCAGATTTGCTTGCTGTCCAAGCCCGTTTAGGTGAGTAAACCAATAGACTTGTTTGTAGATTATATGAGGATGTTTAGTGTGGCTAATAGATTGAAGATTAGTTTGGTTTCTTGGTACTTATTGAATTCTGTCCAGTTATTGCTGCACCTGATTCTGATTGTAGCTATTGGCAGATTTAAGCTTT
>JAGVVM010010801.1:0-13844 GCA_019149425.1 Psidium friedrichsthalianum
CCTAGTCTCCAATACTTGCTGCAGTCACTTTGAATCTCAGGTGAAAACCTTAGGTGACCAATCCCCAGTCACCTCTACTTTGATTATCCACAAGTTCTCTCACTGAGAACTCCTGGTTATGTGGTCCCAACATGTTCGTCTAATTGGAGTTTTCTTCTTTTTCGCATGTGTTCGCTTCAATAATTTTGAGTCTATCTCTTGAGCTGTGGCCTTTTGGAATTTGGAACTCATTCAAACGACAAGATCAATGTTGCAACAAATTTTGTTTGATTTTTCGTTAGATTATTCCAAAGGGCTGGTAAATTAAGACAAAAGTCTTACATTACACATTCTGTAGAAACATTTTTTAACTGTGGCGAATTGTGTGTCGCCTTTTTGAAAATTGATTTGGTGTTGATGATTTTAGCATAGATACAACTTGGATATCAGGGAACAGACTAAGAATTGAACTTTCCACAACCACATTGCGTATGGTGTTTTACATGAGTCTTAATCTTGAAACTAAGTGCCCAATTTGTATGTGTGCTTTTAGTTTTTGCTGCTGTTATCCTTATTGCTAATGCATTCACTACTTTCAGTTATTCTTATTCCTGAGTCAACTGTTCCTAAAGAGGACATCGCCTTGTTGTCTTATGACAGTCCCTATTTGATGAGCTTGTTATGATTTGATACACCATATCTGACAGCCAATGTTTTTTCTTTTTGTCGAAGAACACCAATGTGACTCATTAGAGTTTTTTACTATAAATCTAATCTATGTTTTCTTGATTCGGGTGATCAATGTACATGTCAATGGAAGAGCAACAATCCAATGATATGCCGATATTCTAGATATGGACTCCTTAGAACATGAAGTTGAAGAAGACGAACTCGTAGAGGCATTCGATTCAGACAATGTATATTATGATCGTCCTCCTAATCCTAGTAAACCAATCTCACCAACATGGATCCCATTTTCGCTAAGGAAAAGGAGAAGAGGGACTCAAGTGTTTGCGATTATTGTGGGACCGAGTATATATATATTGTTTGCTAACTGTACTTCTACATTTTTCATCTATCAGTTCTCTATGTATTCACATTCTTTTCGTTATAGGATCTTTTTACAGTTGGATTTGGCTGGATTATCTTTGGTAAATGGGTATTTTTCCTATCGTGTTCTTGTCTTCCCGGCGAGGAGGCTCGCAATGTGAGGAAAGAAAGATACTTAGTCAATGGAGTACAATAATCCAGCTAATCACCGTAACTGGAGGTAAAACTTCTTCGCGCTCCAACTGTCTTAACCACTGTAGCTTAGCCTCGTCAGTTAGCTGGAGGATTGTGAGTAAAATAATTCCAGAATCTTATATTCTTTTCCGTTCCCATCTCTGACCATGTCCCCTGCACATGTTCCATTATGTAAATTTTGGTGAACTTAATGCCACCCAACTTTCCTCCTATACTCTTTTCATTTTGTTTGTGATTGATTGAGGTTTTTGTTATCCATGTTCCTACTGACTTGCGTAAAATGCTTTCCTTTCGCATTTTCTTGTGTCGGGTTAGCTAGTCGTTCTGCCTGGAGTTTCGTCTTCTATTCTTTTGCAAATTGATCCATATTTTTGTTCTTAGTATTCATATTGACTTGATTCTCAAAACGAGCATGTTGGGTCATATGACTTTAGCGAGTTGATAAATATTCCATAGTATTATATTGGTATTGAATATAGTTGGATTTATAACAACAAGATCCTCTCAACTTTTTTTTTTTTAATGGAGATATCTCCTTGTGCTTCGATGTTACAATTTGTCCTAAAGAAAAAGAGTTTTTCTTTAGCATAAATGATCGTAGTATCATCCGGCTCATTAGCCATTCATGTATTTTGGATTAGATTTTCTACAAATAGCTGGTGTTAGCGATCCCACTGGGATCGATCGGGCTGCCGATCCTGGTTTCGGTCCTTGGTCCCAAAATTTGGGGACCGGACTCTGATCGGATTGGCTCGGACCATGCACACCCCTATTAATGATCATAGAAAATTAGATTGAAGAAATAATTGAAAACTGAAGTATGTATAACATTTGAGACGAGACATATAATCATATAATTTTATAGAGCAAAGAGGTTAGTTTTCGGAGAGCACAATTCTTTTTTTCATCCTCAATTAGTTATTTTTAAGTCTTACTCTCATATTGGCTATCTCGCACGGATTTTATTTTAGAACTTTATATGTTATTTTTGCAATAGATGCACGTTTTCCTAAGTGATATTTAAAAGAAGAAGAAATGGCATTACCTCCCTCATGATTCAGCAAATTTATAGAAAATAAAGTTAATTGTTGAAGTGGGGTTTAGTTTTGATTATTTAAAGGACAAGAAAAAAAAACGTGAGAAGAAAATAATTTGAACAGATAAATAACAAATATATACCGTAAATCTACTAGCATATAAAACAAAGAGTACCCCTTCTTTTAAATTTTGTAATCTCAAATTATTCTTTACGAGTGATTTCATAAGTGCCTCCTATCAAATGGACTAATATATTTTGAATCTAAATTGTATATACTTAAAAATATATCTAAAAAAATATATCGATGTACATTTGAGGTTGACTTAGGTTATGTTCTCCTCAAAACTTTAATCACATACTCTCACATGCAATATATTTTTGTGTTAATACCTTAAATTTTTTTTTATCAATATGTTTCTATAAAGAACCTTTTTTACATAATCAGTCATGTAGTCGGAATTTTAAGTAAAATTAGGTCGGCGTTGATGGGAACACACAGTTGATTTCTACAATTCAGAGGTTAAGGACCATGGTAACGAATCTGATTCTCTAATTCTATTTCTCGGAACAAAAAAGATAAGAATCATGTTTGATGACTTAAATGATTCTGATTCTATTTCTATTTTCGAGAACAGTCTTAAAGCAAAAATAAAAACAAAAAAAGTTAATTTTAAAAAAAAATCACTTTTGAGAATCATCAAATAAAATAAAGTCACATATCTCTTTCTTTTCTTTTTCAATTCTCCCCTCATTTCTCTCGATCTAAATAGAATGAGGTCTCGTTTTCATAAATTACTAGCGTCGGGGGTAAATTTACAATAATAGTGAAAACTCGGGGGGCAATAAAAATAAGAACACTCGCTCGATGGAGCGACTCGTTGAGATTCTGCAAGAAAGTCGGGAAAGAACGGTACGAAAACCTGCAAGTTGCCTCGGGTCGCCGGAGCTGAGCACCGTCGCCACTTTCGCACATTAAAACCGCCGCTGGAGCTGAACGCCGGCACCACCTTCCGTTTTCAATTCAACCGTTGGTCTCTTACGGCATTCTCCAATCCTCCAATTAGGGTCGTTCTCACGTCGGTTCGCTAGGTTCTCTCTCCAATTGCCATCCTCAGGCCATTGCTAGGGCTGCGCCTGCAACTCCCATTGACGCTGTTGGCTTCCCGCGGAGGTCTTCGAATTCGCGGTCCACTTTGTCTAGGGTTTTTGATTCGAGCCTTCTTGCGTGTTCTGGAACCCTAGTTTCGAACTTCGACTCGATGGCTTAGGCGAAACATGGGTTTTCTTAGATGGGTTGCGGGTTGTTAGTGTCCGACTTTACTGGGTTTTATTGATGGGGGGGTTGAGCAACCGGAAGCGTGGAGATGAGTTCTTGAGCTTGAGCAACAGACAGCCGAATCTCCATAGATCACCGGATTTTCACGTCTCGAAGAGGCCGAGGTTGTTCTCATCGATGCAGCAATCTCCTGGACGTGCCGTTTCTTCAAATAGTGCTGTTTCCAGGATCTCCAGATATCCGGAAGCTATTAGCCAGTTGCACCGTGAAGTTCATGCGCCGGTTAGGACAAGCAAGTTTGGGTCTTCTTCATCTGTATTAGGTAGGAGTTCTGCCGATAAAGAAGAATACAGCAGTGATTACATGGGTAATGTGTTGTACAAGTACAATAAGGCAAAGGCGAGCGCGCTGCGCACGCTGAGATATTTGACAAAGAAGGAAGTGACTGACTTGGTGGATGAGGAACCTAGGAAGGAGATTGCATCCCCAGATTTAAGTATAGAGGAAATATATGGCTTTGAAGATGGAAGAGAGAGGTCTGTTGTGTCGGGTAGTAGGTCAAAGGACGAATATCAGGTCGGGCAAATGCTCGGGAATCCATGGTGTCGGAGCTGAGTAATGGGATGTGGGGTTGGAGAATGCGGAGAAGAGATTGGACAGGTTGTCCTTAAATGCCGATGGTCTTGAGGCTTTGAGCAAATCTGCCTACCAGAAGTTGCTTGAAGATGCGAAGAGGCGGGATGCTAAACTTGGAAATTTGGATTTCGAGATAAAATTACACGAGGAAAAGAGGTTCTTGTTTCAAGAGTTGCGTCCAGCCAGAAAACCCGATGGGGTAATTTCCTTCATCAATGTTTTTCATTTTATTTCTCGGTAGGTTTCTTTAGTTCGCCATATTGGTTGGTTCTAGCTCATAGAAAACAGGAAGAAGAATTACTGGATACTTGTTCTCATACTAGAAATTACATAAGACTTGGCAAGTTTGGGCTTAGATTACCTCCTAGATTTTTTAAGCTTATTGTTTTCATGTTTTGGTTTCAGAGAGTACCTAGTGAACCTTTCATTCCTCTTACGGATGAGGAGGAGGCAGAGGTTCAACGTGCACTTTCTGGCAACCGGTATGAGTATAGACAGAATGTTTCCTCTAAATGGCTTCCAATATATTTCATATGATAATATTAGGATTGGAATGTGCAGGAGGAGGGTTCTTGTGAATCATGAGAAATCTGGCATTGAGATCACAGGAGAAACTCTGTTGTGCCTTGGACCTGGTGCTTGGTTAAATGATGAGGTAATTTGTCATGTACCTGCATCCTCTTTTTGATGAAATTTACATTTAAACTGTTTTATCACACTCCACTCACTGATGATTAAATGCTGTGTTGGAATGGAGCAAGCCCTTTATTTGATCTTACATCCTTCCTTCACAGGTCATAAACTTATATCTTGAGTTATTGAAGGAAAGGGAGAAAAGAGATCCACAGAAGTTCTTGAAGTGTCATTTTTTCAACACATTTTTCTACAAGAAGGTTAATTTCTGACTGTTGCTATTTAATTCTGTCAGAACTTGCTAAGTTTCTTCTTTAGTCTTTGTCCTGATTTCTCCCCTTATCATCTCTCAGCTGTCATATATGCTGTATGCACATTGAAAGGGCTCGACTTTAGGATTTTCTTGGGTTCTTAGGTAGGAGGTTTCCGGGGCAGGATTAAGTATATAAATGGATGTTTAAACTAGTTTTCCCCAAAAAAATTTGTTGCACCCAATGGCCAAAGGATACTTGGTGTCGAGAAACCTGCATTTTCTGCTATCCAAGCATACAATTTGTCCTTAGGATTCCAACAATGATTAATCACAGTTCCAATCATCTTTATCATCATGAATTTGTCGATTGCGCTTTGTGTATAGCATTCTCGTTTTGTTTTAGGTATTATTGACAAATTTTTAATTTACATGTTGATTTCCAGTTAATAAGTGGCAGAGGTGGGTATGACTTTAAAGCTGTCAGAAGGTGGACTACCCAGAAAAAGTTGGGCTATAGCCTAATCAACTGCGATAAAGTAAAGCACTGCTGCACTTTACTCATTTTTTTCAGTCACAACACTTCACTAATTTTTAGTTTTTGCCTTTTGTCCTCTTGATGGTTCATCATTAATTGTGAGTTCTGTTTTAGATATTTGTGCCAATCCACCAGGACATACATTGGTGTCTAGCCATCATCAACAAGAAAGATGAGAAATTTCAATATTTGGATTCCCTTGGAGGGAGGGATTCTCGAGTGCTGAAAGCGCTGGTATGCTTTATGTCTATGGAGTTTTTAATTTGAGCTTTTTGCCTTATTTTGAAGAGAGAGCAATAGGGAGATTTTTGCTAATCGTACGTTACTATATTCTTAATTAATGCCTCAGGCCAGATACATTGTGGATGAGGTGAAGGACAAGTGTGGGAAAGACATAGACATAGGCTCGTGGGACCAAGAATATGTCTCTGACTTGCCTACACAGGAAAATGGGTATGCTGTTTCATATCTTTATTTCACTGCCTATAAATAAACTTCTTTCTCCATTTATTTTCCTCTGGCGTTATATTTTTTTTTTTCATGTACTTACCGTAGGAGAATAACGGCATTGAGGATGTAAAAGAACAGCTAGAGCCACAAGCAATGCTAGAATAAGAAGAATTGAAGTTGGAACAGAAAATAGATATTCTTGCGTTTAGAAGAACCAACATTGTTTAGTGAATGGAGAAATGAGAAGTCACTTCAAGACCTATCTATAATGTGGTTACAAATGTAAGACTGTCTCAAGCCTGAATTAAACATAAACAAACTCTATCCTCAACCATTCAACCTCATTGCAAGTCACCTTAACACCCCACCCTCCCTATTCTTCTTTTTTTGTATCCCTGTCTTTGGTTTTATTTTAGTATATTTTATGCTTTTCTATTCGGGTTCATCGACCGCCGACCCCAACTGGTTTGGGATAAAGGTGATGTTGATGTTGATTGGGATGTCTATACATAACGTATTCATTATATAATGGATCAGTTAAATTGATGGCTGAGATAACAACATTTATGGAAAGTGGAGGCAGAGGAGTGAGGACTTTTCGATTAATTGGTTTTTTTTTATGTAATGTTAACATTCCCATGTGGTGAGCTTCTGAACATTGTTGGAAATGCGAGGGCATGTATTCAAATATGTGTAATTCATTTTTATTGAACATTTGAGCTGTATAAACTAAAAGTCTTGGTCAGATTGAGTGTTCTTTAGATCTTATTATGAGCATGAATGTTGGAAATGAGCCTTGCAAGCCAAAAGATGACCTTAGGTAGTTGGTAATCTTTCATGTACTGGTTTCTCAATTGCTTTTGTTTGCTTTGCTGAAATATTTTAAATGGATTGTTTAGGTTTCCTGTTCATTGTGTTGGAGGAGGACTTACCTTTACGAATTCACCTATATTCTATGAGCAGGTTTGATTGCGGCATGTTCATGATCAAGTATGCTGATTTCTATAGCAGAGGGTTTGGGCTTTGTTTCAACCAGGTGAGGCCCGTAAAGTTGGGTATAGTTAAGTTATAAATCTACGAATGCCTGCTGCTCTTTTGTGCATTTTGAATCGTTTTTCTTATTATACCATATTAATCTTTATCGGGAAAAAGCCACAAAAAATCAGACTATGCCCACTGCAATACATTTATCCTGAATTTTTTTTTGTGACATCAAAAACATCAAATTATGCCTATGTGACACATTTACCCTTTGTTAAGGTTTCATCATATGATTTTTCCAGCCAAAACTTCGTTTTTATTTCACTTAAGCTACATAGGTGCCATCACCATTTGCTTTGCAGCGTCCATGTAGGTAGATTTTTAACAATTCTCATTGATGGAACTTTGATGGAGGATGTCACACAAGTACAAGTTTGGGATTTTTGGTGTCAAAGAAAAAAGTTTAGGGTGATTGTGCCACAGTGGATAGTATAGGGTTTTTGGTGGTTTTTGCCCATCTTTTAGTGATCTGTAATTTTGCTTCCATAGGCCTGTTAGTGTTGGCCCAGACCTTATTGGGGAAATAAGTTGTATACTTATTACACTATTGGTTTTGGACTTTATCAACACCTGAGATCAGATAATGCCACCAATGCTTGAGGCAAGATAATATAGGCCTTTAATGAGATCCACTAGGTGATGTGAGATGGATTGCTGGAGGTCCATTTACATGCTAGCTTATGAAGTGAGTGTAGCTGACAGATTTAAGTGTTATGGGAGATGGAGTGAAATGAGTATGCTTGTCAGAAGGCTTTGATGGTGGAGGTTGCCATCCTCACCGTTTTGCGTACTTTATTTAGTATTTTGGGCTTTAATTGAATGACTTGACATTTTATCTCCATTCTTGGTTGTCAAGTTCTTGAAAAGACGGATGGAGGCTTGGATCGGCTCCTCTTTTTACTCGCCTAGCTTAGTTTCTGTTTCTAGTGTCCTCTAAAACAGAATCTGGTGCCAATTTTAAACCATGGTTGCACGTATACTGTTCATCCACATCTTGAGTGGTTTTTCTGCTTAGATATTTGAACGATGAGACTTGAAAGAACTTTTTTTCCTTATGTATTGATTAAACTCTCCATCACAGGATCATATGCCCTATTTTCGGCGGCGAACAGCAAAGGAGATTTTGAGACTAAGAGCTGATTGAATGATGTTGTAATGACATTGGGATTCAAATTTACAAATTTTGGCATTAAAAGACGAATTCCTTTTAGTCGAAAGCACTGGGCCTTTGCCCAGTGGAATTTTTTTATATATTCTTTGTGTTGAAGCCGATGCAGTCAATGATGGTGTTAACGGTGTTAGAGCACGGTTTACGCTGAAAGAGTGAAGTTGTACATAGAATGGAGCACTGCTTCATGAACAATTAGTTGCAGCGTGCAAAGAAGATCAATAGGCATCTCAGCTGTGAATTGCCTTCGTTTCATCTTGTGATAATGCTCATTTTATATATATATATATAGAGAGAGAGAGAGAGAAAATTTTCCTTCTCTTTTCCCGTGTGCCTGGTAAATGGGTATCATTTTGTGCTTGTTCTTGTGCTCTTTTGTAGATTTACGTAGTACTGAATGATTTTTCCTTTGGCCCAAAAAAGTTCGTGGGAATTTTGGCTCGAGTCGAGATTGAATTGGAAGGAAGAGCTGCTTATTATATAGGAGTGCCTGTTGTGATATACGTGCATCCTAATACGTCATGACCATTGAAGAGGTAAAACCCAGGTTTCAATCTTGGTCCAGATTGGGTTATATTTAGAAGATTTTTCCATTGAATTACGTTTTCAAATGTTAATATAAAGTGTTAAGTTCAATTTAATGTACATAGAGATAGCAATATTTTGATATGCACTATCTAGAGTAACTATGAAAAGAAAATTTCCTTAGGCTGAAGTAGGAAAGAAAATGCTGGGAATGTTCGGTGTGGCACGAGCCGATGTTTTAAATCGTGCAACCATGTGGCACTGTGGTCTTGATTTCCCTTAAATGGCCTAAGTTAGCCTTATTGGTTATGACTCAATACTCTCATATTCGAGGAAGGAATTTTGGATAAAATGTAGTTAGAGAGTGTTGATACCTAAATTTTGATTTTTTTTTACTTATATTGCACAAAAATGAGAATTAATTTTTACAAAAAAATATTTCTTCATGCATCGCATTTTTATTTTTCTTTGCATTGCATTTTGCATTGACGGCAAGGAGTGGAGCTTAATTTGACAGGTGATTGGACTAGAGCATGTTGCAAAATTCAGCTAAGGCTAAGAGAGATGTGCCGAAAATTTAATGGGGATTTGGGCTTGAGTTGAGCTTAATTCAGTCCATTAAATTTTAATTATTAAAAGAATCTTTTATTAAAGCTTATTAATCGAAAAAAGGTCAAAGTTTAAGTCCGTATCATCAGAGTTTGACTTAGGTTTTCACTATATAAATACCTTTAGATCACATAACAGAGGATGCCACTTTTATTGAACACACGGCAGAATTTGAAGGGATAATTCAAAGCGAAGAGGATGCTGTCTTTAGAGGAGCTCGACCGCGCGAAGAAAGAGGGGAGATGGCGATAGTGGAGCAGGGCACTAAGAAAGGGCTCTGACTGTAAAAGTCAGAGAGTTCTTTGACATCAAGACCCATCTAAAATGATTTGCATTGGAGAAACACTTTCATATTGGCCGAACACATAAACGTGCATCCAAGTGCCGCCTGTCGTTCCTCCTCACAGCTAAATCGTCCACTTGTGGCCGTCCACGCCTACGACCAAGCGGAATGCAATATCTGCTGAGATAACCGGCAAAATCCAAAAGCGAATCGCTGCGGAGGTCCTAATGTCCCAGCGAGGTTCCCATTTGCTGCACCTTTCGCGAGCTACTGTGACGATAAAAGTTGTTTTTGCAGGTTGTTCCTTGGAATTTATTTGCGGATCCTTGAAATAAAATGATCATCCAGGAGATCCGCCGAGAACCCGCGATCAACCTTGCCATAGGAGCCGATTGCTATCTGTGTACCAAGACGCCAATTGTTTTAGTTAAGCAGCACAACCGAGAAGCCAGTTCCACTAAGTTGAAGATTGAGATTGTGGTCCTAAGAGGTAAACTTTGTTGTTTCCTTTTCTGATGACATTATCACTGACCAAAGTGAGAGAAAGAGTACAGGACGACACATGGTCAATGCACAGCCATAATTCCGGGTGAGAAAGCTTAAAGAGGGAGAGGAGGGAAAGAAAGCGGCTCCTTCCTTGGAGGATCTCCTTGGTCCAGTCCCTTGCGGAGTTACTGTAGTGTCCGATCAGTTTTATTGTCGCTTGTGACACTGCCACATCGGACGCTCCACAGCCATCATATCACTTGGTGTCCCTGCAGCTCCTTGACAACTCTGCTCCACCGTTACCGCATCTGATCGCTGCAACGACCTGGTGTCCATTGGGGCTGCATTAATAACAACGACCCATACGTGCACTGGTTCTATGTTGTTCTTAGTCAATCGCTAATTCAAACATCTACAAGGAAGACTCCATTGGATGACCTTCGAAGAGGACTCATAATGCTCGCTGTTTAAAGCCTATTTTACTACTGCTCAGGGATCGTTTTGGGAGCTGTTTTGCCACCGTTTAGCTGTTTAGACTCCATTCGTCGCTATTCGAAGGGAACAAATTTGTGGCTGTCCGTTTCACTGCTGTTTAGAGCTCAATTTGCTGCTGCTTGGGTTGGAGTTTGCTGCTGTTCAGTACCTAATACAGCAGAATTTTGCCTGGTTTTCACTAACCTTTTAACTACAGGTTTCTAAGGTCGCTCAGGGATTGTTTCGGAGCTGTTCGCCACCGTTTAGCTGCTGTTCGGGCTCAAATCAGCAGCTATTTCTTCTAATTACTTTGCTGCTTTGTGCAGATTTTTACCTTGCTGATCAGACACGACTCCGACGCTCTTTTGGGCGCCATATCATTACTGTTCTGTGCTTTTTTCAGGTGGATTCAAGCATAAAATTTACTGTTGAAGGGCTGTTTTGGACGAAATTTGCAGCTTGCATAGGAACTGGAATTTGCTTGGAAAAGATTTAACGTTGAGAGCACTCCTTGGCTGTGAGTAGCATCATGCCATCCACAAGTATCCCGAGTTGCCAAGACGTCCAACACAGAACATGACCTTGCATCCGCAAGTAATCTTGTGATCCGAAGATTGCGTCTTCGAATTTCGATAAAATTCGATTTAGGTAACAGATTCTATCTTTAGAATATTTTGTGATACTCGTTACTTAATTTGAATTATTTGAATCTTGAACATATCTGGTGAATATTATGTCTATCTTCAGAATATTTAACATCACTTGTTATCAAATCTGAAGTTTGCCTATATCCCGAGCATATCTTTTGAATATATGACTTATCTCGAAAAATCTTCTTGAAATATTTGAAAGATGTGAATATCCTTTGTGGATAAAATCTTATCCCCTTTAAAATTCGGCTCTTTATCCCTTAGTGGCCGAAAATCATTTTTTCTATATACTGTAGTCTAACCCAAAAATTTTTATAATCTACCTTGAGTATAGTATATGCTCCCTTGCGCCTTTTGATATGTGCATTATGGATGGCCATCCAACTTCACCCTTGAAGTACGACGTCATCCGCACAAGTGAAAATTGTTCGTCTCATCTCATAACTTTGGGACTAGATCGACAAATTTCATTTAAATTCACCATCCGGCATCCTTGGGGTACGACGTGAATAAATTCTCTTCTGACCCTAAACTTTGGGTACGAAGCGAATTCATTGAAAAAATTCAAATCATAAGATGTACGATACTCAAAGTTTATTTGACTCTTTTTTTAAAAAAAATCACAAAAAGAACATCAAATCATGGTCTAAAATGGAATTAAATGTCAAGATACCTTTTAATATAAAATTAGACTTTGAGTGATCAATTTTTAATTTATATTAATTGTTATCCACCCTCAGATCATCTTTTATTTTTACCTTTAATTTAATCCGAAAATACCAAAAAATATCATTTATGTGCATTTCATATAGGGTAGATCATGCATAATTTATAGTGTAGTTCATACATATGTTCCATGTCATCCATGCATTTTCATGTCATTTGGAATATAATTTTAATTTTGTTAGTTCAATTTGCATGTCATCTAGGCTAGAATGAATCTCAATTTTCGCATGTCATAGTAGTGCATCATTATCTATCATTTGTATCATGTCATGTAGTTTAATTGAATCATGTTGTGTGCCATATATGTTAGACTTTACATTTTTCTTGCATTAAAACTTGATTTTTTCCAAAGTCATCATACATGCCGTATAGTTTGTTTGAATATCATGTAGTCATGTTTGTATTCATATAGTTATGCTTTGCATTTGCATGATGCATTCATTTAAAAAAAAAAAACCTAAAAAATACCATTGCACCTTGCTTTATAAATCAAATGCATTGAATTTGCTAATTCAAGAAATCTTCATAAGAATGGTATCAAAAGGGTGTTAATTGAAAAATTAATATAATCAAGTTCCCGAACTTAATCTCTAGTTTGCAGAAAATAAAGTATTATCCTAATGTTTTATTTAGGTATCTAATCTATCTACCAAAAAAGATTAGTGGCGGTTCTAAAATTTAAATCATTTGAATATAAACTTAAGTTGCGAATTGATAGAGATTGGGAGAGCTCGGACTAAGTTAGTTAATTTATTTAATTAATCTAATAATCCATTAACCTGGAATTTCCTAATATAAGGTCGCGACAGAGAGAGATATGTCTATATTGCCCAAATACTTGGATGAGGTGGAAAATAGTCTCGCCAATGAGATTAGACCAAGTGTAGTATATATAGCTCACGAGATAAATAATTTCTTTCAATATTTTAAATGATTTACAGGATGACCAAATGATGAAGATACTATCAATTGTATCGCGTTTCTTCTGTGTAAGGGAGATATTGCTAGCCCTAATGATGGACCTCTTTGACTAAAGGGCTTTGTTGGGTAAAAATAAGATACTAGTGTGGAAAATTTAAGTACTTTTTTATAACCTTCAGTGCTAAAACATAAAAGTTCAAATGTTTGGTCGATGCTAATTGACAATTAACATTTGAATATGAAAATTGCTCACTGAAGATAGAAGAACGGTTATTATCGATAGGTTATGTCGGTTAGGTCTTGCCATATCAAGATTACTTTAGTTTTTTAAGCTGATTGGTCAAAAAAGGTTAATTTCATTTAAGTATTAGATTTTCATGTTTTTGGCACTTAATTATGTTATCAAATTGGCCATATTTGCTGCTTCATTAGGCCAACTCGATGAGCAACTTCATTTTCTAGGATCCATACCCAACAAGGAAATGGAGGTGAACTAAATTGGCCGATGAGGTGATATACGAGTGGGTGGGTTAAAGGGTAACGAGCAGGCTTTGGAAATGGGCTTACGTGAGGATGTCTAGCCCACCCATCTTTTCCTGGGCCTGGCCCGCCCAAATATTCTTCATAAAACAAAGGCTTCGCTCCACATCATGGTTTGCTATCCTTCATAAGGTACCACTAAATCACTATAGGAACCACTACAATTCCTGAAATGCGATAAAACGTCAGGAAAATAAATTTAAAAATAAAACCCCTTTTTTCTCACCCACAAAGGCCTTATATTGCCTCATCTAATATTTTTTCTATTTTTTCCCCTCTCTCTCTCTCTCTCTCTCTCTCTCTCTCTCTCTCTCTCTCTCTCTCTTTCTTTTTTCTTTTCTCCTTTTCTCTTCCTTCGTGCTTCTTCGTGCTTCA
>JAGVVM010010803.1:0-13795 GCA_019149425.1 Psidium friedrichsthalianum
TTTTAAATAACAAGCAACACAGCTCAAAAACACCCCCCCCCCCTACCAATTATTGGGGCCAACTAATGCAATCTAAAGGGGTGTTGGAATAGGTTATTTCAAACTTTTTCAACTTTATGTGGAAAACCAAAAGGCAAATATAGAAAAATATCGGGTGAGCCAGACTGTTTCAAAAACGACAAAATCTACGTGTGTGAAAGCAAGCAAAGAGAGATGTTAAAAGATTACAACACCATATTATTAGTGGTTCGGCTTATATACCAGTAGCCTACGTCTAACTCCACGTGAACTACATAGCACAACATGGGCATGAAAACGCATTAGATAAACTACCTACAAGTTGATCCAAGTACTGAGTTTATTTTTCAACCCGATAGATGATGTATATCTTGCTATAACCTTCCAACTATTATAGAGTAGTATACAACTAGTTTCCGCACGGATTATAGGCCTCTACCAATAGATCATAAGACTCCTTCAAAGTTAAGCTTATCAATAGAAATAATTTCTAGAGCAACTTTCAGATATTAGACAATTTAGACTCTTGTACTTTCTAAAATCTATCTTTTGATAAGCCTCAGCATTCTAGAGACGAATACAGCGGGTGATACAAATATGACAATATCTGGGTGTCTACAAACGTGAAGTTTGGATTTGGCTGAAAATCAGAGGAAGGATTCGGTCTTTGAGACCATGAGTGTTAAGATGGAAATGTTCAAGCCAGGAGATAGGAATTTCCATCCAAGAATGAAGTCTCTGTAGGAGAATCACACCAAGTATCTGGTATTTCGCGTATGCTTCTCGCGAAGAGCGAAATGTGATGGCTTGTACCTGCGAACAAGAGCTGAAAAATATCCATCTTGAAAGCGGATCTGAATTGGTGAGGTAGGTGGTTCCCAAAAGTCAGGTGGTAAGTACTTTAGTATCCATCAAAGAGTGGATGCTCACGTGTCGACTAAACACGGAACTGGGACAGTGGAAGGAAAGGAGTATGCATCAGAGTATGCTGGTACATACGGATGAAAACTTGGAGTATGGGTTGAATGGTAGGCAAACGAGGGGAAGTAGCTAAGAGTATATTCTTCTTCTAAATCAAAATTCAGAATCATACTCGATGGTTTGGAGGGAAAAAATGTGTCTGCTGTAGGCTCATCATCAATGAGAAGAATGGACTCAACATCATAATCATCAAATGGAATCCTGTGCCTTGGACATTCTTGAATCATTCGCTGTGTCTGAACTTCACTTTGGGACACTTTTTTGCAAAGTGGCCTTTTTTGTTGACAAATGAAGCAACGATCTGTCTTTGCTTCTTGTTGTTGGGATGACGATGCTTTTTTTCTGAGGAACTTCCAGGGTTGGATTTTGGTCTTTTGAAGGCAAAGGAAGATCGCTCAAATGAATACTTGAAAACCATTCAGCCCATCGAAGTAGCTATGGATGGGGGATCTGTTTTCTATTGAACTTGAGCATCTAGGAAAGAGGACATATCCATTTCAACTAGAAAGTTGACTCCATTGAGATGGAATTCAACTTTTTAATACCATATTTGACTGCAAGGATTTCTTTGAATGTAGAATGGTAGTGCAGTTCGGCTGAGAGAAAATGTCCACTTGTGTAACCGCATACATATCGATTACAATTAATTTTTTCAATAATATTGCTGCCCAATACTTGCACTTGCATCAGTTTGCAAGATAAGTTGTCTGATGGATGGGATCTTGAGTGGAGGAAGATCCTTGAGAGTATTTTTGAGGGCACAAACAGTAGCAGTTTGTTGTGGTCCCCAAGGTGGGGAATTTTTTTTGAGCATCCTTTGTAGAGGCTAAAGATGCTTTGCAATGTTGGGAACAAAATCTCTGAGAAAGTTAACAATGCCTAAAAAGGCTTGAACTTCCTTATGTGAGAGATTGGTATCTGAGAACTTCTGAAGTTCCTTAGCAATGTGAGGTTGGGGAGCGTAAGCTTCTTGTTTGAGATGTATGCCAAGAAAATCAATTTCTTTTTGTGCTTAAAGCATTTTCTTTTGGGAGATCATGATGCCGTGTTTATGCACAATGTCTGCAAACGAGAAAGGAGTTGACAATGAGATTCTTCATCAGGACTATACAGAAGAATATCATCTATGTAGATCTGTGCATGTGGGAGTATAGGCTAAAAGATTTACACATGGCTTTCTAAACAAAGATGGGGTAGTTTTGAGACCGAAGGGAAGGACTGTCCACTGATAGTGGTGATTTGGAATACAAAATGCTATTTTGTATCTATCGTCTGGATGGATCCCTATTTTCCAAATATCTACTTTGAGATCAAATTTTGAAAAGATCTAGCTTTTGCTAGGCGGGGAAAAGAGAGTTTTGTGGAGGCAAGGGAAATCTGTCATTCCTCAAATATTGGTTCAGAGGCTGGTAATTAATTACCAGACGTGGTTTACCACGAGAGTGTTCTGCTCTTTTGTTGACATAAAATGCTTCACACGCCCGGTCGGATGTTGCTTGCTCAATTAGGTCCTGGGTTAGTAAATCAGAACATTCTGTCAGGGCCATCTTGAAGTGTTTGGATTCATACCCTGATGGGATGCTTTTCTTGGAATAGCTCGGGTAGAAGAATGTAAGGGAGGCGGATAAAGAATTCTGGGTTTGTCCACAGAGGATTTTTATGGTTTCAAGGAAGCGGCATGGGAATCTGCACATGAGGCCAAGAGTTTTTGGGTGATTGGTTCTAGAATAGAGGGTGAGACAATGAACAATCTCTGGGTGTCTACAACCTGATAAGTTTGGATTTGGCTTGAGACCATGAGGCAAGATGGAAATGTTCAAATTGGGATAGGATATCCATACAAGAATGAAGTCTCTGTTAGGAGAATCACATCCAAGTATCTAGATATTCGCGTAGCATTCTCGCAAAAGTCGAAATGTGATTGGCTTACTGTAAACAGTAGAGCTGAAATATCTTTGAAGCAAATATGAATTGGGTGAGGTGTGGTTCCTAAAAGTCAGGCGGGAGTACTTTAGTATTTTCAAAGAAGTGATGCTCCTGTGTCAACTAACGTGACACACTGTGACTGGTGGAAGGAAAGGAGTAGGATAGATGAATGCTGGTACATACGGATGGAACTTTGGAGTATGCGTCGAAACATGCTAGGAAACGGGGAAGTAGCCGAAGTATATTCTTCTTCTGAATTAGATTCAGAATCATACTCGATGGTTTTGGAGGGAAAAATGGTGTCTGCTGTAGGCTCATCATCATATGAGAGAATGGACTCAATCATCACATCACAAAATTGAATCCTGTTGCCTTTTGCAGTTCTTGCATCATTCGCTATGTCTTGAACTTCGCTTTGGGACATTTTTGCAAAGTGGCCTTTTTGTTGCAAATGAAGCAGCGATCTGTCTTTTGCTTCTTGCCGTTGGGACGACGGTGCTTTTTTCTAAGGAACTTCCAGGGTTTGGATTTTGGTCTTTTGAAGGCAAAGGAAGATCGTCTGATGTGCCTTTTCTTTCTAGGTTGGCAGCATCATTCACTGTGTCTTGAACTTCGCTTTGGGACATTTTTTGCAAAGTGGCCTTTTTTGTTGCAAATGAAGTGGCGATCTGTCTTTCCTTCTTGCCATTAGGACGACGGTGTTTTTTTCTGAGGAACTTCCAGGGTTTGGATTTTGGTCTTTTGAAGGCAAAGGAAGATAATCTAATGTGCCTTTTCTTTCTAGGTTGGCAGCTTGGATTGGAGCAATTTTTGGGGGTACTTGATAACCATTCAGGATGGTCACAAGATTTGAGAGGAGTGCTTTTATGAAGGTAGGATTGGAACATTTATGTCGCTGACAAAGTTCATCAACGTACATAAGAATGGCTTGGTGAAGCTCACCAAAAGTGGCTTGGTCAACTGATTTGCTTTTGGATTGGAGGTGTTTTTTTGAGATATCCCGAATCTCGGGTGGAATGGAGGCCATGAAAACACTCTTAAGATTCTAATCTACACCAAGTTCATAAAAGAGCTTGTGCATTATCTGAAAATGACGATTTAAAATGTTTCTTTTCCAACGAGCAACATTTACGCTGGAAAAACTCATGTCTCTTGACTTGAAGAGTTTTGTCAATAGGACCAATAAAGAACTGGTGGAGTATTTGATGGCATTATCTACCAAACCGATAAGGAATGCAATCTGGTTTTTTTCTCCTAAGAGAAGCCACCAATACTTTAATGAACCAATGAATCTGCTGGTAAATTTAAGCAAAATGCCATGAAGATCTATGGTTGTTTGGAGTTTGGCCGTTAATCCAAGAATGAAATTTTTGTAAACGGTTTAGCCATTTATGAATTGGACAATCATCTAGGGTAAAGAACCTAGAGATGGTGGAGTTGGGTACTTGAGGCTTGATATCAACAAATTCAAGGATGTCGATATCTTCTTCTGGAGCTGGATTAGCCATAAATACTGGAGGTTGGAAGATTGGAGGTGAGCATGAATTAGGAACGGATGGTATAGAGAAAGAGGTGGAGTCTGAAGAGTTAAGAGATACTGAATGAGGCGTATCTGGGGGATCCAGGAAGAAGACTGGGAAACATGATAATGTGGATTCATGAAGTGCATGAGTAGGAGCAGGTTCCAGTGACATGGGTTGGTGTTGTCCATCTGAAGCATTCGGATCTGCTTGTGTGTGGAGATGAAGGGGTAGCTTGTGATCTTGGTAAGGGTGGAAATTCTTCCGGTTGAAACATGTACACAGAAGAAGTTATTGGTTGGACATGAGTTTTTACCTGAAAAGACTATGTGTCCAATCCACAAGATGGGTTCTTCTTGACCCATTTAAACAATGGTTTGTAAAAGGGAAAAATTGCTGGTTTGTATGGTTTCCGAGATGATGGTGGAGGAGATGGTGAACAGGTTCTATAACCTTGGGTGTTTCTTCAGTCGGATCACTATACTGGACCATGAACTGGTATTTTCTTTCATCTTGGCCTAAGGGGCCAATCGTTGGGTCTCCATCAAGATACCGTTGGAAAAACGGATCTTTCTTCTTGGGTTCTGTCTCCTTAAGAGGCTTTGAACATGTTCGGCATGGGTAGAAAGGATCCCAATAACAATGACCAGTTGGGTCTTTGTAGTGGTGTATGGGAGAGCCTGTGGCCGAAAATGAGTGAACTAAGTGCTTAGAATTCGATTCATCAGATTTAACCGGATTTGAGTCATAAGGTGTGAAACAGAGGATGGTTGGGACTGGAGGAAACCTCGTAGGACTAGGTTGACTAGGATGGTCCTTGGTGAATTTGATGGACACAGAGCCATCACGAAGTTCTCAAACTTAGGTTCTGTGGCCTGAAGAGGCTGGGAAGTTTGGTGCAGCTTTTCGTAGTTGGTGATCCATGTATCAGAAAGGAGTTTGTCAATTGATCCCTGGGGATCTGTCTAGGAACATGGATACAGGAAGTTTGGTTTCTATCTACTGAGATGAATAGAGCATCCTCGGAGGCTAGAATGTTGAGATCTATCGCATGGTTTTGGACTCTGTAAACCATTTGATAGTGCAAGGTTGCTGCTATGATCCTGGGAGCAGAGGGGCTCCAATGATCTGGACCTGTATCTGAAGGGTAGATAATAGATGTGGGTCTGAAAGGGCTATGTTGAAGTTGGGTTAGAGGGTAACAAAGACTGTGCCTAACGTTGAGGGTGGTTTGAATAGTACCAATATAGGCATATTGGTAGTCCAAGCATCGTGTATCGAGCAAGGCTACTCTGGCTACTATGGAGAGACCCTTCCTGCCATGAAAGGACAGGGCAAGTTTGATTGCTCCAAAGTGGAGATGTGTGTACCCTTGCTCAGTCCACTGTTGAGACAATTCTCTAGGTAACGCCAGGGTAATGAACTGCTCCTGAGGAGTGGCTAGAATGGGGTGCTGAACAAACTTGGAGGATTGCACATGCTCCTTGGCAATTTTTGGTGTGTGTTTGATAAGCTATCGAATAGATTTGATGGGTGAAAAAGAGGATGGTTTTGTGAAGGCTGAGTACGGGTTGATGAGAGGAAGGCTGGTTTTTGAGATCTTGTTATCATCCTGGTAAGAAACCTCGTAGTGGTAATCTAACTTGGAAGCAAAAGATGTACGAAATAGGGTATCAATTGAAAGTGGGAGTGTTGTGTGTATGGGAAGAGCTGGATCTGATGATGTTTCCATAGATGAGAGAGAACTCTTACCTTTTAGACATAAGCTCAAAGAAGCTAAAACTAAAGGATAACTTGCTATGAACATCCATACTCGCTCTGATATCATAACGATGCGCAAGGCATGGCTTGGTGAGATGCAAGTCCCATGGACTCAAACACCGTTTTCAAATGACAGGTATGCTATCCCGATCCTCTAATACCTCCATGGCATTAGTCAAGGGACTGCCTTTTAGTCACATGAAACACAAGTGAAGAGAACTGGGACTTGTACTCGTTAGAACACTAGAGGAAATGTAAGAGCTAGAAGGAATCCTAGAGTTTCAGACTTCTGAGAACCCGGAGGTCCTCGTGGTAAGAGAGAGAGAGAGAGTTTAAGGAAAAACACTCATATTGAAAACAAAGGGATTCAGAGATGTCTTCTTCTCCTCCTCCTCGGTTATAAACTCGTCCTTATATAGAACTTGGACATGTAATAAAACAAACACTTCGGTTGGTGACCGAATTATTTGCACACATGTGCTACAGTACGAAATAGTAAAAGGTGCTGCAGTAAAAGTGTTACAGTAATATTGCTTTAGTAATAATAGATTATGACTTTTATTATAGCGGCCAGTAGGCCTCTGCCAAATCATTCCTTTGTATTTTCCATATCTTCATCATCAGAAAGAGTGCGGGGGATGTTCCAAGGTTCCGTAAATCTCGGGTTGGGACTGTGTGAACGTTTTCGGATAATTTATCTTGGGATGTCTGGCATATTATTGAGGTTTAATGTATGGTGACGACTACTGGAGCTTTCTGGCTAGTCATGGGAGGATTGTAGGTCCTGTGAATCCAATGCATATGGGTCTTGAGAGTCCTAAAAGTACTGTGCTTGTAAGTCCTGTGAGTTGATGAAAGGGATTCCTGGTATTGGTGACATTGGTGGTGTCAGTATTGCTGCTCTATCTAGATCTAGGTCTTATGACAGGCGGATAGATGCACTATGTGGCCATATCGCAGGAGGAATGAGGCTGTTCTTCTGACATAACAGTCTCTGCAGTTCTCTGTACTGAAAGGGAATAGTCTTGATTGGGGCAAGCCAAGTGGTGTGGATGTTTGCTATTTCTCGGTTAGTCTGGGGCTTGAAAGTGTAGAGGCCTTGAGGGTGTGGAGTATCAGCAATATCTCCAGTGGGGGTGATGAAAATCCAGGGACGATGTAGGAAGATGATGGTATTTCTTTCTGGAGAGGCAGTAACAAAGTAGTTGGCTTGGATGAATAAGTATTTCCATTGAGGGAGTTTTTGAAACCAAGAAAGGAAGAATAGGAAAATCTTCTAGTCTATAGGAAGTACATGGTGGTCACGAAGAGCTTGGTGGAAGAATTGGTGTCCTTGTTCTGTGGGTATTTTTATGGCTATAGTATGGAGATGGACAAGTATCCATATATACCAAATGAGTTCTTGTGGGAAGGTATTTTCGGAAGTCCAACGAAAGGAGAAGGCAAAGGGGTACGTAATAATTAGATATGGGAGAAAATTAAGAGGACCATACCTGTGGTATATGCGTTCCTGGTATCGATGGAGGAGGGCAAGCATGGAATGCTTGTTGAACCTGTTGGTGTGGATGAGATCAGGTACCTTAGAGGGATACTGGAATGTGGGCCACTAAGGGCGTATGTCTTGAGTGGTATACCAAGTACGCATTTGTTCGGGTGCTGGATGGGAGTAGTTTTCCTTACAAACATATTAATGGATTCCTCTTTAGGACGCGTTGATGAGAGGAAGGGTGATTTCTAAGATCTTGTTGTCTTCCTGGTAAGAAACATTGTACAGATAATCTAACTTGGAAGTAGAAGATGTGTGAAACGGGGTATCAACTGAAAGTGGGAGTGTTGTGTGTATGGAAAGAGCTGGATCTGAAGATGTTTCCATAGATGAGTGAGAACTCTTATCATTTGAAACCAAGAAAGGAAAATAGGAAATTCTTCTGGTCTGTAGGAAGTGCACGATGGTCACGAAGAGCTTGGTGGAAGAATTGGTATCCTTGTTAGGTGGATATTTCTATAGCTATATTTTGGAGATGGACAGGTATCCATAGATACCAAATGAGTTCTTGTGAAAAGGTATTTTTGGAAGGCCAACGAAAGGAAAAGGCAAAGGGGTATATAGTATTTAGATTTGAAAGAAAATTGAGAGAACCATCCTCGTAGTATATGTGTTTCTGGTATTGCTGGAGGAGGGCAAGCATGGAATGCCTGTTGAACCTGTTGGTGTGGATGAGATCAAGTATCTCAGGAGGATACTGGTATGTGGGCTACCGAGGGCATATGTCTAGAGTGGTATACCAAGTATGCATTTGTTTGGGTGTTGGACGGGAGTGGTTCCTCCTTATAAACATATTGATGGATTCCTGTTTGGGACGGGAGAAATGGTCTGCAAGGGTGTTGGAATGTCCAGGAATATGCTTAACATCAAATGAATACTTTGAAAACTATTCAGCCCATCGCAGTAGCTGTGCAACATGGTTCTGTAACCTTGGGTGTTTCTCTAGTCGGATCACCATACTAGACCATAAAATGGCATTTTCCTTCGTCTTGGCCTAAGGGGCCAATTGTTGGGTCTCCATCAAGATACCGTTGGAAAAACGGATCTTTCTTCTTGGGTTCTGTCTCCTTAAGAGGCTTTGAACACGTTCGGCATGGGCAGAAAGGATCCCAATAACAATGACCAGTTAGGTTTTTGTAGTGGTGTATGGGAGAGCCTGTGGCCAAAAAGGAGTGAACTAAGTGCTTAAAATATGATTCATCAGATCTAACTGGATGTGAGCCATAAGGTGTTAAGCAGAGGATGGTTGAGACTGGAGGAAACCTCGTAGGACTAGGTTGACTGGGATGGTTCTTAGTGAATCTGATGGACACAGAGCTATCAAGAAGTTTCTCAAACTTAGTTTCTGTGGCTTGAAGAGGCTAGGAAGTCTGGTGCAGCTTTTTGTAGTTAGTGATCCATGTATCCAGAAGGAGTTTGGTCAGTTGATCCCTAGGGATCAGTCTAGGAACATGGATACAAGAAGTTTGGTCTCTATCTACTGAGATGAATAGAGCATCCTTGGAGGTCGGAATGTTGAGATCTATCGCATGGTTTTAGACTTTGTAAATCATTTGATAGTACAAGGTTGCTGCTACTGATCCTGGGAGCAGAGGGACTCCAGTGATCTGGATCTATATCTAAAGGGCAGACAACAGATATGGGTCTAAAAGGGCTATGTTGAAGTTGGGGTAGAGGGTAACAAAGACAATGCCTGTATTGAGGGTGCTTTGAATAGTACCAATACAGGTATGTTGGTAGTCCAAGAATCGTATATCGAGCAAGGTTACTCTAGCTACTATAGGAAGACCATTCCTGCCATGAAAGGATAGGGCAAGTTTGATTGCTCCAAAGTGGAGATGTGTGTACCCTTGTTGAGTCCGCTGTTGAGGCAATTCTCTAGGTAACGCCAGGGTAATGAACTGCTCCTGAAGAGTGGCTAGAATGGGGTGCTGATCAAACTTGGAGGATTGCACATACTCCTTGGCAATCTTTGGTGTGTGTTTGATAAGCTGCAAAATAGATTTGTTGGGTGAAAAAGAGGATGGTTTTGTGAATGTTGAGTATTGGTTGATGAGAGGAAGGCTAGTTTTTGAGATTTTGTTGTCTTCTTGGTAAGAAACCTCATAGAGGTAATCTAACTTGGAAGTAGAAGATGTGCGAAACGTGGTATCAACTGAAAGTGGGAGTGTTGTGTGTATGGGAAGAGCTGAATTTGAAGATGTTTCCATAGATGAGTGAGAACTCTTACCTTTTGGATATAAGCTCAAAGAAAATTGAGACTAAAGGATAACTTGCTATGAACTTCCATACTCGCTCTGATACCATAATGATGCCTAGGGCATGGCCTAGTGGGATGCAAGCTCCATGGACTCAAACACCATTTTCAAATGACAGGTATGCTATTCCGATACTCTAATACCTCTATGGCATTGGTCAAGGGGTTGCCTTTTAGTGAAGCAAAAGAGTCATTGGAGATTGATAGGATATCTTGTCCTCAAGTTGGAACAACTTTTTTATAATTAGAGAAGACTTTTTCGAAATAAGTGCTAAGCTACTGTTTCATGCTAACAGCTTTTTGCTAGACTATGATGGAGTTAAGAACTGTTCCTGAGAGGACAAATTCTTCCCGTCGGCTGTCCCATCAACAATGGTTACTTTAGCCGATCTTTCTTAAACATCAGCTCATTTGAACTTCTAGCACCTTCGCTGATCTGTTCTTTTAAGCTCCAATATCGAATAATCGATGACCAGATCTTTTGTGGTCATCATCGGATGTTTTCATGAAAACGCTTGGCATTGCACATGATCTTGCACCTGATGGTTATCACATGATTCCCAGTCATAGATATCGCACATCTGCACACCAAAAGTAAAACAAATACCAAAGGATGTTTGAAATCATCAAAATATTTTATGAGATGTTTCTCCAATAATAGCAAGGCATGGAGTATAAAGTACAATAAATTAAAATTTTGACCTAATTTGACATCCTTTTTAAGTTTTGATTGATCGTTGCATCTATGTTTATATAAATACATTATTATAAACATCTCAAAAAAAGGTATGAAATCATACGATGGCATGCCATTTGTATTGTGTTAGTCATATTTAATGATGCCATGTAAGCCATATTTAATTGCTAGATGAAGAAGGAAGATTGTCCACATTTTCTAATTCCTCACTATGAAATCATTCAGACTTGGTTTTCCTTGACAAAGGGGATATCGAATCACATGTATGTAGAATGTATCTATGGGAATGTAGAATTAAACACTCCCTATGTCTTGTCCAACCTCCGCTTCAGAATGTAGAATTTATCTGCAAGAGCTTGCCAGACTAATAATTAATACGCTTAAAACATAACATATATTCCCTAGGCTCAATCAATTCGATATTTTCACTAAACACGTTGAATTTTACATTTGTAAACACGTATGTTGAACTATACATTTGACATTAAAAGTATGTTTCAATTCTTCACTACCATATAGATGTTCTTACCCATCGAAAACTTTGCAAATAAGGACCTTCGACCTTTTGCCATTAGAGAACATGTTTGGTATAGCTCTTCGTAGAACTTCAAACTACGAAAAGAACAATGGTGTTATAACATAACTTTTAAAGGATTTTTGGCAAACACCTTAACAGTCGCAACCCCTCAAAAGTTATGGCAACTTACGATATCTATGAGGAAGTTACCTCATCCGACTTTTTAAGGTGCTACAGCTTTATGATATGTATTACCAATCACATAGTACTTCACATTTTAAGTGTTGCGATGTTTGGTAAACACCTCAACAACATGGCTTTGAAAAAAAGAAGAAGAAAAGAAGAAGAAGAAGAAGAAGAAGAAGAAGAAGAATATTGCACCTTTAGAGTTATAGTGTGTCATGGTATTTTTCAGGAAACTGCCTCACTGAACTTTGAGATGTTAGGGCTTTGGAAAATATATTACTAGACATAGAACTTTGAGGTGTTATAACTATATAAAAGTGCACTAGACTTTCTAAGTTGTTGGAATTTAACATTGATGAATTCACTAACCTCTATTGATGTTCGTTGCGAAAATATCTAGGGATATTGTTGAATCACCGGTGTATCCTTTATGAATCTTCAAACCCACGATGATTTGAATATAATCACAAAGGAAAAACATTCACGTTTCACAAGGTAAATGCGAACAATTCTAAAAGTAACAATGTATGTCTTTCTTTGTTTTAGAGAGAGAGAGAGAGAGAGAGAGAGAGAGAGAGAGAGAGAGAGAGAGAGAGAGAGAGAGAGAGAGAGAGAGAGAGAGAGAGAGAGTGTATGTGTTCTTTGTACGTTCTATTGTTATTTGATCTAATGTAACCCCTTCAAAGATCATCTATTTGATTTATAGATAAGGAGGCACCTCGTTGAAAGCACCTCTTTGTGGGGCCATCTCTTAATCGCACCTATCATAGACGTTATCTTATATCTCCAACTAGACATGATGGGCTTGATAATGCTCTATCAAGAATATAAGACAATAAACATCATCTACTTTAGAAACAATCATACTTACAAATATGTCGTGTGACCAGTGAGTACACATATACTTGGGAGCTTAGTTATGCGCTTGTTAGGAATATAAAACAGCTACAACCCTAGAAAATAAAACAATGTCTCACAGTACCTCAGATATATTTTTACATCAAGCAAAGTATACATGATCCCTTAAAGGCCATACTTGACTATTCTTAACTCTCCATGTATTTACAATTATATCCGCCCTCACAAAATAGGTGATATAATTGGCCGGCCAGTTATATCACCTCATGTCTCTCTCCATTTTAGAACAACTACTTTCTTAGACATGTCCCAAAAAACTATATTAATTTCATGATCGTCGGTAACATGCTAAACATTGATCCGTCACTTTGAGAACATAGTTAGAAGTAACATAGAATATAAAATGAGATAATCAATTCATAATTACCTCAGGGACACACACAATGACTACACATGGATAATTATACTCATCTTTTATCGGTCGAATACAAAATATGTGGTATGAATTATATGCTATAGCAGATTTCTCATTCCATAAGAGCGTATGTCATTTATTAAAACATATCCACTATATGGATCTTAGACTAAACATGGTCACATGCTTCTTTTGTACAAATGTTTAGCCGGGTCCTATATTAGCTCACTCTCTACACGCCTAATTAAGCACTTGCATCGAGCTTCCATCAGACATACATGATTGTGGGATTATCATGTTTGATCTTATCACATATTAATCATAGACTTCACCTTGATTCCAATCAAGGAGACGTAAATATATTATGTACCAAATTTGCTCTTCTAAATCTTTCGTACGTATTGTCTCATCTTAACTCGCTTACTATAGTGCTTGAGGCAATTGCTCATGTGAGTGAGTCAGTATTGATTGGTGACATACCTTTCAACATTATATGTATGTTTATGCTAGTTTCATTATATCTCTAATGAAATGATCCTTTATGTCAACGTACTTTGTCTTACCATGATACTTAGAATCTTTCACATAGGTAATGATTTCTTGACTATCATAATAAACTATAACTGGTCTTGGAATATCAATAACAATAGCTAAATCTTTTGAGAACATTTTAGCGAAGGTGCTTCTTGCACTATAGCAGAGCATGCTATTAAATCATCCTCCATCATACATAGAGCTGTTCATGTCAGTTTCTTGCTTTTCCAAGAAATTGTACCTTCATTAAGCAAGAACGTATTTTCAAATATCGACTCATGCTCATTTAGATCTCATCCCCAATCAGCATCAAATATAACCAATTCAGTGTAAATAACTCCCTTGATAATGGAGTGAATAATCCATATTTGCCTTTCAAAGTATCTCAAAATCCTCCATGCTGCTTTTGGAGTGCTTGACTAGGATTTGATCGGTGGCGACTCACTAACCTAACGACATCACAAATGTCGAGTCAGTACACATCCTAGATACATCAAACTCTCGACCACACTCGAGTAAGGAACAATTTCCATTCCTTTCTTTTCTACTGGAATCTTAGGAAATCTTAGAGGTTAGACA
>JAGVVM010010806.1:0-19306 GCA_019149425.1 Psidium friedrichsthalianum
AACTTTTGGCCCCTCATTTGCAATGGCGTGGTCCGACAGCTAATCAGACTACAATATGTCTCGAATTTGAATTCACAAAGGAAGACGTTGAAGGTCACTTGACCCTTTTTTTTTCCCCTATCTTGTAGTGGTGCTATCTAATGCATTTACGAATATAATGAAAGGCATAGCCAGTGGGGCTATCGTAGAGTAACTATTTTTTTTCTTCTTCTTCTGTTTTTGTATTTTGCTTAATTAGCATACTCTTCTTTCTATTGCGCCATGGTGTCCAAGGTCATGGGTCATGGCCATAGAGGTGGCCGGAGGTCCAAGCAACAATGGGCAACGACAAATCAACGTCGGAGGAGCTGTGGACAAGTGATTGCAAGCTTGAAGATGATGAGCAGTAACTCGTGCACGGAAAAGATGGAAAAAAGAAAGAAAATAACAACAAAAAAAACCATAGGAACAATCGTAAGAAGAAAAGGTTATTTCATCACATCACATCTGTGCCAAGACACGTAGGATGACTAGCGATTACTCGACTGTCATGCTAGATAAATCTAGCCAGACTCGATCAAGAGAGCTTGGTTGCATTTTCGCTCAAAGATTTAGGATTACATTGACTCAATTAAAGGTTTATGACTTTGGTTTATACTCAACAGATTTAAGATTGATTGTGCAGTTATTCCTAAAAAAAAAAAAAGATGATATGACAATCCAATTTGCCCAATCACTGTCAACGCAGCAATCCACAGTAGCAAAAAAACACGTTACGCGATGCTCACTCTAACTCGGTATAGCCATCGGCACAAACCACGGCCGATGTCTAGTTTACAATCAACCCAAACGTGTGCCGATTTCGCTACCAACTCTCACTTAAACTTGAAAGCTAATCATAATTATTGACCTCAATCTTCACATAATCAAATTCTTCTTAAATGTAGATTTATTTCCTCCGATTAAATCAACAATTTAATGACTTTGTGGTTGTTCCAAAGCAAATGCATCGTAGCGTTGACAAACACGGGCAATGGGGTTTCGTCCAAATCTTTTTTTGACGTCTCCTAAGTTTAGTATGATTGGAGCTCTGTTTTAATCATAATAACTTCTGCTATCAAGGCTCGTGATGTGAGACATATCAGTCCGCCACTACGTGCTCTACTTTAATATGATATTAGTTATATAATAGAGAGCGTAGGCGAAAGATTAACACAAAACAAGTGAGGCCAACATACAAGTGCATGCAAAGGTAGGCACACACCTAAAGGGTGTGGCCTCATAGGGTTCGCTAACTGGATGAAAACAAATAGTAAGATCATTCGGCGAAATAGAAAATACTTCATATACATAGAAGTAGTTTTATACATTTTTCATTCCTATAATCAAAAAAAAAAAAAATTAGGAGACAATGACAAAAAGATAACTGCTCTCGTCTTAATCACTACCCCTGTCGTGCTTCATCAATGCCACCATCCATGTTCGCTACTTCTTAAATGGCTAGCTTATTTGAAAAGGGATTAAATCCATAGGAGTGAGCTAAAGCTCAGCAAATAAATCTCTAATCAAACAACTAAATTATCCATATCGTCATCCACTCGGACAGCGATCTAGCAAGCAGGAAATCAACAAAAATACAACAAAATCACCCCAAAATACCCACAAAAAGGTCACAAGACAACCAACCTTCTATTAGCTAAATTGACCATATAACCGTAGGAACCTTCCTTTCGCCTTCACGACTGAATACACATACAAAGCCAATTTCACTTTATGTCGAGCCAGCAATTCCCCAGGTGGCCCAAGTTTAGACTTTGTCTATCCAAGTCCATATTGCAACACTTTGACTAGCCAATTTGTTATGCAAGCATCGAACATCAAGAATCGCTTCCCAAGACCCATGGCCAAACCTCCTCTATACACAATGCAACTCAAATTTACAACGTTCCAATGCCTTCTTTGATGATTAGCCCATAAATTCAAGTTAACCATAACCTACAAGCACTGCTATGAGCAACAAATCAAACATGCATCGACGTTCACTCATTCACGCAAAGTCAGCCTCAATTTGGCACACGACAACTGAAATTCATCACCAGGCGCCAAACCGAACACCTAATAGGTAGACTACTTGGATGATTAGAAATCTACTTGCTTTAGGAACAAACCTAAAGAAATGGGGATCAATTTGCTACTCGGATGAGCTCAAATCGCCCTTTTCTTATTGGGGGGTCGTGCGGAGAGAGGGACCAACGGGAAAGGAGATGAGCGACATTGAGAGCTGTTGCTGGAGCTTGAGGACTCGAGGATTCGCTATCAATGAGTCAAGGTGTCGTCGGCCAAAGACAAGGGAGTGAGAGCTTGGTGGTAGAGAGAGATTCGAGAGAGAAAGTGAGAGAGTTTGAGAGAGAGCTCTTGGGGTGTTCTTAAATGAAGAGAGTGAGCTTTTTATTGGGGTGAGAGACGGTGGGCAATAGCTGAGGCGGGGCAAGGGCTTCGCGGTTCAATGGCAAACCAATTTCGCGCTGGATTGATTTTACATGAACTATACAAACAATTAAATCACAAACGGTCCAATATTAATCGTGCCCAACTACAACAATAAGCTCAAACAATCCATTGCTCTAAAATTAAATCTCCCACAAATTATAATCCATAATAATGGAAGCCCGACATTAATTAATCTGCTTGTAGAAATTTCGGCCGTCACAATTCTCCTATCTTTAGAAAATTTTGTCCTTGAAATTTCAGTCCTCATTCTTCTTAACAGACCTTATTTAATCATATGGCTGCCTTAGGCTTTCATTGCGTTGCTTTGATAACTTATTCTCTAAGAATCACCACATCTCGCAATCTTAATCATTAACTAGAGTCATCATCGACCTTAATACTCACAGATCCATCAGGCAATACCACTAGGCCATTTAATCACAATTGCACTACGAATATCTTAGGTTCGTTTCTTACACTCGCCTATCCACTTGGCTTCACTCAATGAGCTTACCATACCTAATATACATTTAGGCAAATTGTCCTTCACCACTCATGACGTACTGAACTTCTGTCATTCATGATACCAATTCCTTATACCATGCTTATAGCTCCATTGGTTACGGTCTTTACACATTTCACACCCCACCACAACACTATCAGTTTGCTGACCAGCCATCTCATGTGAGTCTCATTTCATTTCAAGACTTCTCTAATCACGCAGTAGGGGCCCTTTTCGATCACACGCGAAGGTACAAACAACCGACTTTCATCAACTTTCCACAAGGCATCTAAAGCGTTTCTCATCCACTGGCATCATATCCTCTACTTAGTTCATCGAAGTGCAATGCCATGATATGCCATAACAAAGTTGATTTAGTTCAAATTGAGAAAAACATTTTGGATATTGAAAATGGTTTAATTTGAAATACATGGAACTTCGACTTTTGAAAACCATTTCACTTGAGAAATCAAAAAACTTTGAAAACATGTTTAGATTTCGAAAACAAGTTAGACTTAGCACAACACTTATATCCACTTTTTTCAATGTATGACTTAGTTTATTCTTGCCCTTATCATCATCTTAGAAGCTTGCCAGGCACTACTTCTTGCTTAGGCCAGTGTGCCCTAGTGCCACTCTCCGCCCTTATCAGATCGAGTCGGTACTAGTCCATTGGCCTTCGCCTGATTCATTCCCAAGCCACACATTTGTGAAAGGAGTTCCATTCAACGAGTTCCATACCAAGTCTTGTCGCAACTCTCATCCAAAAATGAGGTGTCAACAAGTCTCATGGTTTGTAAGTATCCCATCTAGCTTGTCCCATACCAAGCTAACGATTTATCAAGCCCCGATAAAATATGATATGCTCATGCATGCCCATTCGTAAAATTTCACCATTTTAATGCAACTTATATGTGCAATGCATGAATAACCTCAACTCCATACCACGTATCATCAACTATCATGATATTAGTCCTAATCTTAAATTGAACATTCTAATACCGTAGGCGACCATCACATTAAAGATCAATTGCCTAGAATCAATCTATATAACTCTCTTATGTTTACTATCAATACCAAGTTAAGATCATTTAATCAAATTGGGCCATCGTCCGACGTTGACAACTAAACCTCAAACCATGAGCTCAAATTCAAGCATAACACTTTACGATCCCGTTCGCTTCATTGCGAACATCTCACCATTTATCAGGGCCTTTCAATGGAAATCACTATCTAAAACCACCAATGTCCAACACAGGTTCAAGCCTAAAATCCTCAAATATCAATCAATCATAATTCTATATCCACAATCAATCATACAAGATTAGCTACTAAACTCCACAATTCAAGCCTATCGATAAGTCATTACCATTTCAACTTACCGTCCAATCAACCTGTCGATCACCATACCATATACACAAAACACAAAGATCATTAGTCTTAAGTAGTGATCGACAACTTCTTAAATAAGTAGCACAAGCTATTGCTAATTCCCTTTTCAATCATAAATCACATGCATTTGTAAGTTTTAATCGTGTATGTGCCTACTGTACACTTCATCCACTAGCGCATCTTATCATTTCACTGACCTGCTCTGCTGATACCAACATTGCTGTGACTCCTAGTCCGCTATCTACATATTAATTACGCGCTCTGCTTTAATATGATATTACTTATATAATAGAGGGCAAATACAGAAAACTAACACAAAAACAAGCGAGGCCAGGATACAAATGCATGCAAAAGGTAGGCATCCGCCTAAAGGGTGTAGCCTCATAGGGTTTGCTAACAGGATAAAAACAAACAGTAAGATCATTCAGCGAAATATAAAATACTTACTTTATATACATAGAAGTAGTTTCATACATTTTCCATTCCTATAACTGAAACAAATAATTGGGAGATAACGACAAAAAGATAACTGCCTCCATCTTAATCACCACGCCTGTCGTGCTTCATCAACGCCACCACCCATGTTCACTACTTCTCAAATGGCTAGCTTATCTGAAAAAGGATTAAATCTACAGAAGTGAGCTAAAACTCAGCAAATAAACCTCTAGTCAAATGACTAAACTATCCATATCGTCATTCGTTTGGATAGCAACCTAGCAAGTAGCAAATCAACAAAAGCTTTTTATGGGGATGAGAGACGGTGGGCAATGGCTGAGGTGGTGCAAGGGCTTCTCAGTTCAATGTGTAAGCCAATTTCGCATTGGACTGATTTTATATAAATTATACAAACAACTAGATCACAAACAATCCAATATTAATCGTGCCCAACTATAACAGTAAGCTCAAATAATCCACCGCTCTAAAATTAAATCCCTCAAAAATTATAATCCCTAATAATCCAAACCCGACATAGATTAATCCGCTCGTAGTAATTTAGGCCCTCACATGATGCCCAAAGTGATGCAATTGAAGTGAAATTTTGGTGGGCGTTCGTCGACTTTCATTACTCAATCGCGATAGGATTCATTGGCGTCACCGTCCCACTCTTGCTAGTGACATTTCTGTGTTTGTCTTTCATTATTTGCAATTTGACAGATTCCTTCGTTTGTATAAGAGAAAGTTGGCCACTAAGGCTTCCCCTAATTGATTGTCCCTGCCGTCAAATTGGATTTTTAATGGTGTGTTACACAATTAGGAGTGTCATCTGTGTCTTTTTCGATTCTTTTTTTTTTTCTTTCTGGGTATGTTTTGTTTCATCGATTGCGCCGAAATTTACATGACTAAACAATTTGTCAAGCGTGCTATGTTGGTTGTCGCTTGATCTCGATGGAATCGAATAGGTCTGACCGCATCACTCTTGCTTCAAACATACGGCCGACAATGGTGGAAGAAACGCAGAACTCGATTTCGGATCTTGAAATCAAGGTCTAGAATGGTTCTGACACTCAATCTAGCCATATGCTCATCCTCATTTTAATGAGCCAAGTATAAAAAAAAAGTCTTAAATCTATTGCATTGGCATTGATTCAGTCGTAAACCTTTCAATTGCACCAATTTAATTCTAATTATTTAAAAATTGATTCCGATTAAGTCGAAGTCCACCCGGCCAATTTAGATTAGAAATTGCTGATGTGGATGTCGACCGTCTTATGTGACACGACTGGTGCTGACGTACACATCTTTATTAAGTTTTTAAAATGGCACTGCCGTCCTCCTTTTAACTAAGCTAGTGTCGGTATACTCTATCTCCTTTTAAGTTAAAAACCTTCCAATATGGGTTTTCAATCATTTCTTAAGACGACCATCTTTAAGGAAAAATCGAAGCTACTAAAACTTTAAATGCAGCCGAGTGCAAGGCAATAATCAAGGATTGCATCTGTTTTGAAATCGAGTTACTCAAACACAATCAAACAAAAAAGACAAGTAATAAATCATTGAACAGTTTTCCGTGGTTTGGTTTACGTAATATATGTTCCCAATCAGCGCCATGGAAAGATGTCACTACGAAGAATCACTATTAAAATTATCGCATGTATCTCTTGCAAAAATGAATTAAAGGAAAATATTACGGTCATCAAGAAAACTCTTTAGGCATAGAATATTGTTTGTCTTCCATTGACCTATTTCTACTAAATGATACAATCCGCCAATTTTCAAACGAATATTTTCTGAATCATTAATTCCTCATAAAACATTAACAAGTTAAATTCAAGCTCGAGAGATAATCTCTATAACAATGATAACGTTTTTAGGCGATTTGAATTTATCGATCTTAATATCTCTAACGTCGTGAAAACTAAAAATTAATGAACGAAAAATATTCCATCCTCCACGAAAATATTTAGATATAAATATTTTATTGATTAATTATTTCAAGCGATAATTTTTTTATAAAATATTTTTTAAATTATTTATTTTTCGCGAAATAAACGGAGCGCGAAGATAGTCAAGACTCTCTTTCACGTGATATACGTGTGTGTGAAATGGAGAATGGTCTCTGCGGCTACCAAACAAAAGATCAGAGAATAAAGAATAAAGAGCATGTGAAATGAACACATGTTGGCTTAATAATCAAAGATGAAAATGAAAGTGGAAGGGGGCCCTTTAGCAACTGTGACAGATTCTTCAAGCTCTCTGAAGCTGGCCTTAGCTTTTCAATGTGCTAATAAGTAAGAATTGTCACCTTAACCGTGCCAAATTTCAGAGTCTCGGAATTTCCGATGCTCGGTAATCAAAACCGGTTCCGAACGGCCGGAATATAGAAACCCGGAAATCGTAGCTTTCGCAATTGAATAGAGAAAGGATATGTGTTCATTCTCTTAGTCTTGAGAATGAAGTCTAGAAGGCGTGGTTCACGCCTTGCTCTTCGTTCGTCGTTGGTCATGACAAGAAAAAAAGCAGCAAAGAAATTCTTGTGGTTATGACTAAATTATTCTGGGTCTCCTGAAAAGGTGTTAAACATGCAATAATCGGATCATGTTCGGCATATCCATGTGATACAGATGTTATTGGCTATTCATCATCTTTTACATCATAAATATTAATTAATGCATTTTTATTTTAGCTAAGAAAAATGATTTCGACTTAATTTTGAGACGGTCATACTCACTGCTGGAATGTTTGGTTTAAATGCCAACGAAGAATCGACTGCTCATTAGGCGAGCTCGTCACTGCAGCCCCACCAAGATAAGAATGGGGAGCCCAAGATCGGCGATATATGGTGTGCCTAAGCTTGTGCCTAACCTAGGCAGACTAACCAAGGTTTTTTTCATGTCGGGGATAGACCGAAGAATTGAAAGGTGACCTTCGACTAGCACACCAAGTCTTGGACCACTTTGACCAACTGAATGCATAGTGACAACTGAAAGAGGAAAATTACTTAAAAAAAAAGTCAAAAACCAATTGAAATTTTGCCGATTCTATCATAATTTTTTTTTTGCCAATTCAGTCCTAAATTTTTTTGCATTTGTGTCATTCAGTCCTTTTGGCCGGACGGGCTAACGTGGCAATTTTTAATAATGTTTTAATATTTTTTAAATTTGTTTATTTTTAAATAATTTTTTTCCTATCTTTTTTCTTTCCTTTTTTCTTTTGTTAGGGCTGGCAGGAGGCCGCCGACAATAGGCCGAGGCTCGGCGACCTCAGCCGGCTATTGGGGGAGGGCCGCAAGCCCTTGCTAGCTAGCCTCCTACTAGCCCTAACAACAATATTTTAAAAAAACGAAAATGAAAAAAAAAGACATGAAAAAACAATATTAAAAAATATAAAAATATATTGTAATATTATTTAAAAATTGCGCCCAACCCCACATTTAGTGCTGGTCGGTCAAAAGGGTTGAATTGGCACGAATGCAAATTTTTTAGGACTAGATTGACAAAAAAAATTTAGAACTGAATTGACACAATTACAATAAGTTTAAGGCTTTTTTAGTAATTTTTCCCATCTGCAAGTTGTAATCAACATAATCATCTGTTGATGTTGCCTGCGTGTAGACCGGTTGATTTTTCTTAGGTTGTTAGAAGGTTCCCCAGGACACAAACAACCCCCAGGTGATGGATCAATCTAAGAAGTAGACAAAGGTAACCAGTAGATCCCTAATATTTACCGATATCAAACCGGAAGAATTGAAAAAGTCAGACCCAGTACTGTGTCGATATCTCTTGGAATCCTATACTAAAATGAAAATTCTTCTATTTCTTTGATGATAGAATTTCAAGAGAAGGATGCAGTTGCGATGTGTCCTGCATATATTTCAGACAATACCCAATTCACCCAAATCGAATGGTCATTTCGGCTTTTTACCATTGCTGGCCGATTGCAATGGAGTCGGGAAAATAGCAATTTTTCGCAGATTAATTGTTGAGAACGCGTAGATCTAGTCTTCAACTTCCAAAGCCAAGAATTGGAGTTTACAAATGGAGATATCACGACCTTTCACTTCCTTTCTCCATTAGCATCACCCTAAAGGTGAGCACAACATTCGGTAGAGCAATTCAATAAGTTCTCCAAGAACTTGAGCAAACCATCGTCACACGTATCTTGTACTGGCATGTTGAAAAGACAAGCAATGATTCTCTGCAAACCTTACCCTCAAACACAGCCCATGTCAAACCAGATCAAAACAAGGACCTCTATTGATTCTTCCATTGATCTGTGACAAAGATGAGCATCTGTATGAGGCCAATCAAGTACAAAGAAATTGGCATGAAAGCAAAATGGTTTTGACATTTGGTCCATCACCTCTGATGAGATAGTCATTGCCCTGTATGTGTAGCTTATATCACAACAGAACATCCTATAAAGTCACAAGCATCTACTACCTGCGACTACCGGATTCCCGTGTCAGAACTTATGTACAACCACCTAATCTGCAGCGAATGCGTATGAGATGTATCGTGTTGGGACTCTCTCTTCATCATACTGTACATCAGCTTCATCTGCCTTATACATCACAATCAGCTTCATCTGCATTATGAGAAGAAATGTCGACAGGCACAGACGTGCTGTCATAGATGTCTCGATGCACGACTCTAGAGCTACGAGAATTGCACGAGTGGCCGAGGAAAACCACAACCACTGATATGTCGTCGTGGAAATGGCGTCTTATGCCCTTCTTAATTTTCTTTATGTCGTCGAATCGAATCTCTCTTTTCTTCGCAGCCTCCTGAAGGGCAGCTCTCACCAGTCGCTTGGCTATCCCCTGCAAATTTGTTTCTAATGTCAAACAACAATATCATTTGTGCTATGAATCGAGATGTCAACTGGATAAATTGGATGGTCATTATGAGTTCATGAGTAATCAATTGTTTGCAGGCAGATGTAAAATACTCTCCTTCTAGTTTCGGAAGCCAGAGATTAAAGGAGATGATCACAGAACTCATCCGCCTAAATAAGCACGTAGAAACAAGTAGGCCATTGGATTTTTTGCATGCACATCATTGCCAAGAAAGAAAGTTCTATCCCCCAGCAGTATTAATCAAGTGACAAATGGTGAAGTTCCAATGACTATTCTTTGATTAACATTGCTCCTGGAGAAAATGTCATTAAGAAGTTTTCTGCCATGAAATTTGCCCGACGAAAGTATCTACTTGTACATGATACTACTTCCAGTATATGCATCAAACTAATCACTCACATGAAGACGCAGAGAAGGCAGAATGAAAATCTAATGAGAAAAAGGAAGAGATACTCACAGCTTGTGGATTTTTTGAGACAATTTCAACAGCTGTTTCATCAGTCAAATGCTCCCAGAGACCATCTGAAGCGAATATAAGGAATAAGTCGTTTTTCTTTAATTCTCGAATTACAATAGAGGGTTCTGCTGTCATTAAAGGTCTTCTTAATGGAATTGCTGGTCCCCATTGATTAAACTCGGGTCTCTTCAAGTAGAAATCTCCAATTGATCTTGACACCTAGAAAAGATAAAAACATTAGCCAACAGGAAACCATAAATACATTACGTGATGCAATTATTGCTGCAACAAAAAAGTGACAACTAAAACCAAAGTTCATGTATATGCATATAGCACATAACTGCAAGTCTAGAAAACCAGGTGCAACAGAACTCCAAAAAATCCTTATAGTTACATCGCCCTCATAAAAGCTTTATTTTGCAAATTACATTCACTGCAGATGTCAAAAAATGGATTGACGGATTAGTCGCTGGGGGAAATGGATAAACTACAGTACCACAACCACGGCTTAATCAGATGAATGAACTCCATCTGAATATGAAGATCAGGTTATTTACATGTATCAAATAGTCAATTCTTCGAACACCGAAGGAGTTTTTTCTCCACAAAAAGAGCAAAGGCAGTAAGGTAAGCAGCAAATATTACATGGGCATCATGAAAGGGACGGTATAAGATTATTTTTTTATCTTTTCAACAGTTCCACAGTAGCTCTTCTCCAACTAACTTTCATAAATTTTCAAAATCGCTTACTCGAACATTTGTGAAGACTGAAGAGTCGATATTCAACATCACGCTCGATAATTATAGTTCATACATCTCCTTTGAGAGCAACCTAACTTATAAAGAGCAGCACTAGAAACGAGTTCACCTTGACTATCACATTGTTACATAAATTATTGTTACATGCTTCAAGTTAAGAAGGCTTTCCATTTGTCATGGTTTTCCCACAGAATAAGGATCCAATAGCCTAATCCCGACTTTTCTTAGCACAGTTAATTTCCTGACTTGCTTCGGTTATGCCTGTCATATGAGAGAGAGAGAGAGAGAGAGAGAGAGAGAGAGAGACCTTCTCGTCCAAACAATGTTAAAAACTCGTCTTGCTTTACATCCAAAGAATATCTGATATATAGTTTCGTCTTGCTTTACATCCAAAGAATAAAGCATATATAGTGTTCAACCAGTAAAGAGACTGAAGAATTAGGCAAGATTTAAAGACACGTGCAGCAAATTCCCTTTATAGATCAATTGTACATCGAGTTATAAATAACTGATCAATAGTTATCAATCATTAAAAAAGACTGAAGAATTATGCAAGACTTACTGCAAATTCTCTTTACAGATCAATCATACAGCAAGTTGTATTATCTTTGGACTGTAAACTGCCCAGCAAAGGAAGGTCATTTCAAAAGCAGAACCACTATAAACGGGAACTTCAATCAGTACCTGAATTATTCCCTTGATTCTCCAAACGCCGCGAGTATTCACAACAACACCCGAGTCGTCAGGATGAAGGGCCTCAACCTCCTTCCTAATCTCCTCAGCACAAACATTATGATCGGTGGACAATCTCTCCGCCACCACAGCGCCATTTACATTTTTCTCCGATACTCTCCGGCCGAGCACTGCCCTCGAGTCACCGAGATTCGCCACATAGAGAACATTGCCTGAAATCACTCCGACAAGACAACACGAACCCATGGACGCAATCTCTGGCCGGACAGGCCAAGATTGCCTCACAAAGTGCAAGAACTCTTCTTCCATAGTATCAAAACGCCTTCTTAATGACTTCAGAGGATACTCCACGATGCTCGACGCAAACTCTGACCAAATACATAAGAAGCAAATTTAATGAGGAGGGTATTTTGGCACAAGCGACTTCGATTAAGGACTTTACACTATTATCACCAGTAAGTTTCCAGAGTTCCAGAAATACATCAAGCAAATCGTCTTTAAATTTCTAAAAGACTTTCCCCAGCAGACACAAGAACACGGCACCCCGTACTTTGCTTTCTCACGTAGACACAACCGCAAAAGGATTGCAATCCGAGACGGAGGGACTTACTTGAAGGAAGGGAAACAGGGAGCGAGCGATGAAGCGAGACGCCTCGGGCCCGCCGTGGCCGTCGTAGACCCCGACGTACGTGGCCGACGAGGTCGTCAAGACCTGAGCTTGATCCTCCAGCGAGGAATTCGCCTGCACGGCCGCGATCGAGTAATCCCCAGAAGCGTGCGGTTCAGATCGACGTGCCACGAGAGCTTGTCGCCGCCGTGGCCGCCGAAGCACCTCTCCAGGTGCCCGTAGCACGATCTCGGCCATCTCAAGCTCCGGTTTTTCTCCACCTGGGCGGCACCCGATCTTTTTCCGGTGGGATTCTTCTCGAGGTTTGGTTGGGAGAAATTGTTTGTGTCTTGTTGGGAAAGTGAAGCAGCGAATGGGAAAGAGGGAAGAAGACCGTTGAGCTGGGAAGCCGTGGGAATTGCGCTTCAAAGGACAGGCTAGAGAGAGAGAGAGAGAGAGAGAGAGAGAGAACAGCGGAATTGTCGAAGGCGTGATTGACGAGGTTTTGTGGACTCGGGGAAGTCTGGACCGACGGAAAGGTTCCAATGAAATTCCAGGGGAGGACAAGAACGTAATTTTACTTTTGTTTTAGTCTGGGACAAGAACCTTTGTGGACAAACGATTTTTTTTTTTTCTTATCGAATGACAAACGAACATGACGTGCATCGCAGGTTACGAAATAATTCCTGCTTCGGATTTATTTATTTCGCGAAAATTAAATAATTTAAATAATATTTCGTAAAAAAATAATATTTTCATTGCTTATATAAATATTTAGACATAAATTATTATCGATAATGAAAATATTTTTATAACTAATTATTTCAAAATATACGAGATCGCTTTTGAAAAAATATTTTTAAATCGCTCATTTTCATTAAACAAACGAAAGACTTGAGGTTGCATTGTTTTTTTGAAAAACTTGAGATTTGAAAAATATATTTCAAAAAAATTATCGCTTTATATCACTTAAAAAAATAAATGAGTGTAAAATTTTTTCATTATCAATAAAAATAACGAGAAAATTTAGTTTTTGCCTTCTCAAATTGGGGATTAATAATATTTTTTTGTGTACTGATCGTGTAAATGGGGGGATTCGCGAGAAAATATTGGCTACCCACTAGGTCATTGCTACGTGGTCCCTATCCATTCATCTTGTGGGACACGCGTCCGAGCGGAGCCCACCAGGAAGAAAAATGAAAAAACACTCTAATCTCTCTTGGATCCCGTATCTTCGTGCTTCTCATAAAGATGGAATTTAAAGCCGTCCAAAATATCAATTGACGAGAAAAACCTAGCATTTGCAGTCACGGGCGAGGTGGCCCCGCCGATTTACGGCCATGGCCACCAGATATGGAGCTTACAGCTACCTGGCCGTGACTGGCGAACCCAAATTCGAGCTCGAGTAACTATGGCGATGGATCCTTGCCGGTTCGGGGCCATGGACGCCAAATGTCGAGCTTGCAGTTGCTTGCCCGTGGCCGGCGAACCCAAAGCTGAGCTAGATTAGGGCAGCATGGAACTGTAGGTCGAGAATCGAGCCAGTCCTTTCCTCGTTTGGCTCTTCACGACCAAGGTGGATCGAATCATGTCTGAAACCCAATGCGATGAGGCCATGGATGACTTGACGCGCTTTCTCGAGCATTGAGGCCACTTCGCCGTAGCTAGCCCACCGCCATCACCACCGTCCACACCTTCATTGTAAGTAGTTCAAGTTAAGCAAAACGAAAAGGGAGGAGACAGAGAGAGAAGGATACCGGGTCGTTCAAGAGAGAGGAGAGCTTTCATTTTTTCTAACTGGTGGGCCCCGCTCCGTGACCGTGTCGCAAGAGAAAGGAGAGGGGACCACTGTAACATACGTGGTGGGGGTAGCCAATATTGTCTCCTCCATTTCCCCATGTTTTGAATTTTCCGTCCAAGCGGAAATTGAACGTCAAAATCATTAGGCGTGACGTGGACCGAGAAACTCATCGGAAGCGCCCCTTTGGTCAAACGCGGGATCTTTCTGATTTCTCACCGGGTCCGTCGCCTCTCCGTTCCAAAACTCGGATGACTCCGGTCCTCTTCTGACGTGTCTCCACCGTGGAAAATCTATGCCCTCTTTTTCTCTTTTTCTTTCTCCCCTTTTTCTGGCTTTTTTTTTTCTTCTTCTTCTGAAAATTAATTACCAGGGAACGTGGATCCATGGAATTGAACCATACCCTTCTTTATACAGCCAATAAGAAATTTATCACCACCATTTAATAAATTAATTTTCGCGGTATTTCTCCGGCATGTGTAGTAATTTGGTTGCCCATACTTTTATTTTCACTGTTTCTATGAATTCTTCTGAATTACATATGGAGTTTCAATGTTGTGTAATGTCCGAATGTGAGCATAGGGGTGTAATTGTGTCGAGCTGTATTAGAGTTGCATGAGCTCGGCTCGGTACCTATCGAGTTCATGTGATCAAGTGCTTAATTGGATTTTGTTCGAGCTTAAACATATTTTGCTCGAAGCATCTCAAACATAATCAAATGATTGTTCTTTTCATCTACGTTAGTTACGCTCAAGCATTTAAAGTTAACCGATAGCTAGTTTAGTTAATATCGCACTTGAACATCAGACTTCGAATTCAATTTCGAGCTTAGCTTAAGCTTTAGATGAATATTTACTTGCTTGGCGAAGTCGGATTGAGCTTAGTCGATAAAAACTCGATTGGGTTGGGTTCAAAAACTGGAGAAATCAAGTTGAATTGGACTTGAGTCGATTCTCGAGTTCATAAATACATTATCTAAGATTAGAAACTCGTGTGCTATGGGTGTCACATACAAGTGCCCGTCTCCACTAAAGGGGTATCTTCAAAGTGAAAAGCAAGGGATTTAGTTTAGATTGGAATTAAATGTTACATATGTATAAGCACGAAATCCCTAGCAAAAGGTTAAAAGCATCAAATCATTTCCGTGTTTTACAATCGAAGCTTTAAAACATTTTCTTTCTTGCGATGTTAAATCCATCTATTTGAGAATTCAGATCGCATTTCGAATGCATCATGAAATTAGCCGTCCATTCGCAAAATTGGAATTTACCATCTAAGACGAGCCTTCACGCCACGATAAAATAGGAAAAAAAAAAAGGGGGGCAAATCGGTTGGTATTCAACTTTGTCGTCTCAATTATTAGAATTTCGAACGAGTGCACATTCGATTTCAACACGATCTGCCAACTTAGACTCTGGCCAAATTCAGTACAAGATCAAACGTACCTTTTGAATTTTCCAACACAATCGCGGACCCATCTCTGATCAGGAAAGTTTTGTTTGGACTAGAAAAAAAGGAAAGTCAAAAATGGGAAGTCTTAGCGGTACAAGTCGAGCGTTCTCCAGTCTCCACCAAAGTTGTTTTCGGACATCGGGGTTTTACCAAGTGGCGATGCCCTCTTCTGTCCTTCGTCCACCTCGATGTTGAAAAACATTCTCCCATTCGCATTACCATTCCTTCTTTTCAGATTAGAGCGAGTTAGTCCGTACGATGCACGATTTGTTTCGTAAAAATAAATAATTTAAAAAATTATTTTTTTCTGAAAATAAATCGTTCATATCGCTTAATGTAATTAATCAATGATAAATATTTTCGTTGTCAATAACAATTTATGTCGAAAAATTTCCATTGCCGCATCATCAGAAACCTTAAATTGTTTAAGGTTTGAAGCTTGGGAAGGAGACTTCGGGTGCTTTTGTTTCGTGAAAATTCGATATTTAGAACACGCTTTCGGAAAAAAGTAATTGATTATATCGCTTAGAAAAATTAACCAGTGGAAAATATTTTAATTGTCGATAAAATTTGTGGCCAACTATATTCGTGGGTGATTTCGTTCGTTCATTTTTATGAGCGATACAATCAAACGCTTTTCGAAAAATATTTTTTAAATGTTGAGCTTTTGGAAAATAAAAGCACCCTTACTTATACAAAAAATGGAAAAGGAAGAAAAAAACTGGAAAGTAAAAAAATAAAATGAGCTTTGATAGATACCTAATCATTTTACATGCTCTATTTCTAAAACTAGAAAAAACTACAGTGAGTTTTCAAGCAATACCCCAAGTTACATCTCACTATAACTTTACTAAAAAAATTGAACTTGTTCCTATGAGTGAGCAAGACGGACTGATCAAATAAGGAACGTCCAGATCTTATCAAACTCGCTAGTTCAGTCCAGTTCTCAGGTGCGTTGATCCGGTTCTTGGTTTCAAGGGAGGCCGAATCGCCCGGACCGGATGGTTATTTTTTATTTATCTTTTTTAATTTCGTGAATGAAAAAAAATCTAATTTTAATCAATTAATGTATTGCTTAACGTCTGTATTGCTTCACCCCTAGCTAATAATACATTGGTATCCCATCGAGAGCCCCATCCAACTCTCATATTCCACCTAGTGTGGACTAAGCGTGAGGGGGAGTGTTAGAGAACCAATCACCCACCACTTGTTCCTCACAGAATTGCCTCTCTTACCACAGACAAACCAATCCACACTTGTTCCTCCGAATTTCTCTTTCACACAAAAAAAAAAAAAACCATCCACAGCCTTTGCTACACCTACAGCTAAATCTCGATCACTATTGTGGTCACGGAGGAATTATTCAGTCAGTTCTAAATCTATTACATCGCAAGAGAAAAGTCAGTGCAGTATTGAATAATTTCTCCGTGACCACCATGTGACGCAGCACTGACTTTTCTCTTGCGACTGCTTTTTCCTCGTTTCTCACCACCTCCCAATGTCTTCGTCAATGGCTTTCTCAGGGATCAAAAAAAGAGAACCATCGAACCCCCAAAGGAATCGATTGAGTGTGTGGAAGACCTTAAGTCGGAACGGGAGAACTTCAACACTTGAACAGAAACCATCGTCGAACTCCACCTAAAAGAGAACTATTTAACCCTAGTGGACTCGATCGAGTGTGAAAGGACTTAATTTGGACGCAGCTGATTCGGTATTCGAAGAGAAACATCTTTGATCAATGCAAGTCAACGGAAATACTTGAGAGCACCCATTGAGATTCGCCGGTTGAATGATCGGACTCCCGACATGTTATTAAATCACAAAAGAAAAGGAGGCACTCTCATGACGACATTAGCCTAGTAGAAGGACAAGTTGTGCGGGTCCAAGGTTTTTTTTTCCCATGGTCAGAGAAGTGATCTTCGGGTAACCTCGGCTAATATTATTCTATACGGTGTGCCGACATTAAATGAATAGAAAGAAATAAGAGATAATTTCACCTAATTAAGTACTTAAAGCATTAAGCAAATCACTTTTTTTTTTATTTCTAGCCCTGTATTAATCAGAAAAGGCCCCCGTTAAGCAACTTAAGAGGCCGATTGAAACGAAGCTAAGCCCAGATGCAGGAGACGACGAGAAAGGCCGAAGTAACATGGTACGACTCAACAAGTTTCTTATCAGCTGTACTTGGATGCAATCTATAAATGAAAAATGAAGGACTGAGATCTTCTAGAGTTATATGGAAATTTATACTTTGAAGGTTGTTCCTTGTAAATAATTGGCACATCACCAATGAGATAGAAATTGTGCCCTAAAATACTTTCTGACTTTGTTTAAGTACCTTCGAACTTTAATAACGACCGAAGCAGGCTTTACCTCTTTCCAGATCCTCTCGTCAACTCTTGCTATTTTTCAAAGCCCGCATTAAACCTATAATAGATCGGAATCGAGGTGGATGTATGAGATGTAACATCACATCCTAAAAATGTAAGTTGTGTTGGTAAAGTAGTCAAGGAACGTCCGGGACCCATCATATGTTTTTCCTAGTGCATGATCTCTCACTAATACGTAATAAATCATCACCCAGTTTGCGTCCTCTACGCCCCCAGTTTGCGCCGCAGTAGATTATTAGACATCCCATAGCATGCTTCATAGGGCCCTTATTAGACATCCCGTAGAGCTTCGATATAAGAACATTTCTGGATTTACTCATACGAGAAGTCTTGAAAAGACGCAAACCCCAACGAGACTAGAATTCTAATGCACATAAACTAAATTACCTTAGTACTATAATGGAGACAAATGTATCTTGAATTCATGCATTGGATTTTCGAACCGGAAAACCTTGTATCCCAAACCACACAGGTTTGGTCATGGAAGCTCTGAAATCCTTTTATGTCTCGCCACGTCTCATGTAGATCGCGAACCAAAGGTCATCGACCTCGAGCAACCTCCAATATGGTGGCGAATCTAGCGCTGGCTAGAGGAGGAGATGCTAGTTATGGAAATGTCAGTAGTTTAAAGCGTCGACTGAATATGGTTATGCTTTCCTCCAGCAAGGATGCTCAAATTAGATTTCTGACGATTGGTTCGCAGACATTCCTGTCCAGCGATGACGACCACGAGCAACGATGGCGAAGTTGGAGCCTCACGGAGAAGATTAGGCGACCGCGACGGCGGCGGGTGGGCCAAAGTCTAGGTGAGACTAAGAGGGAAGGAGGGAGACGAGGGCGTTGCAAGTATCAGATGCGGGTGTAACACTTGTCTACATGCGAGAGACTTGACAAATCCAAACCGAAACCACATAGATCTAGGAGATCCTAGTCCGAGAAAGAGAACAATGCCCAATGTCGAATGTTTATTTCATCATCAGAAGTGTCGCAAAAGAAAGAAAACCACTCTTCGACAAACACGTAAGATCACACGTTCAAACCACTACTTGAAGACTCCCTGACGGTGGGCCCCCTCGGCCGGGGCGAGTTCGGTCTCGGACGAGACGGCGCTGCCAGGCATGGTGGGGGCGTCGGTGGAACCGGGGCCGCGGCCGGGCTTCGGCTCCAGGTGGCCCTGAGCGCCGTAGCCCTGGAGCTTGTAGTCCTCCAAGTCCTTGTACTGCAGGTAAGGGCTGTCCTTCAGCGGGAGTCCCTCCAAGCTCGGCTTCTTCTCTTCGACCTGGCCTCCCTTTCCCTGATGATGCACCTCTTGCCTCTCCATGTTTGCTTTGGCTCGTCGTTCTGAGTTTTGACTCGTTCTCTCTCCTCTCTTTCTCTCTAGTTTGTAGGAATATGAAGCAGATGATGCTTTTGTAATGGAGGTTCTGCGGATGGAAGGGGAGGTTATCTCTTGTCCGTTGCCCACGTGCGCCGCAGGCTTGCCACGTGTGC